>JAJPUD010008117.1:47969-94833 GCA_023553655.1 Myrmecobius fasciatus | reverse complement strand
AATAAATTGGGAAATCATCTTTACATTTAAGGGTTCTGATAAAGGAAGGTCTCATCTCTAAAATATATAGAGAATTGTCTCATATTTATAAAAATTCAAGCCATTCTCCAATCAATAAAATGGTCAAAGAATATGAACAGACAATTTTCAGAGGATGAAATTAAAACTATTTGTAGTCATATGAAAAGGTGCTCCAAATCACTATTGAACATAGAAATGCAAATCAAGACAACTCTGAGGTACCACTACACACCTGTCAAATTGGCTAAAATAACAGGAAAAGTTAATGATGAATGTTGGAGGGGATGTGGGAAGGGTGGGACACTGATGCATTGTTGGTGTAGCTGTGAATGGATACAGCCATTCTGAAGAAAAATTTGGAGCTATGCTCAAAAAGTTATCAAACTGTGCATACCCTTTGACCCAGAAGCATTTCTATTGGGCTTATATCCCAAAGAAATCATAAAGGAAGGAAAGGGCCCCACATGTCCAATATGTTTGTGGCAGCCCTTTTTGTAGTGGCTAGAAACTGGAAACTGAATAGATGCACTTCAATTGGAGAATGGCTGAATAAATTATGGTATATGAATGTTATGGAATATTATTCTTATGTAAGAAATGACCAGCAGGACGATTTCAGAGAGGCCCGGAGAGACTTGCATGAACTGATACTCAGTGAAGTGAGCAGAACCAGAGATTCATTATTCACGGCAACAACAATACTATATGAGGATCAGTTCTAATGGACATGACTCTCTTCAACAATGAAATGCTTCAAACCAGTTCCAATTGTTTTGTGAAGAGAGCCATATACACCCAGAGAGAGGGATGTGAAATGTGGACCACAACATAACATTTCCATGCTCTCTATTGAGATTTGCTTGCATTGTATTTCCTTTATCAGATTATTCTTTCGTCTAGATATGATTTCTCCTGCACAAAAAAATGATTTGTGGCAATAACTATACATATATTTAATTTCTTAAGTATTCTAACATAATTATCATGTAGTGGATATCCTGCCATCTAGGGAAGGGATGGGGAGTAGGGGGGGAATTTGTACCAGAAAGCTTTGTAAAGGTTAATGTTTAGGAATTACCCATACATATGTTTAGCAAATAAAAAGTATTAATAAAAAAAGAGAGAGACTTGCATGAACTTATGTCGAGTGAAATGAGCAGAACCAGGAGAATATTATACATGGCAACAACAATACTATATGACTATCAATTCGGATAGACATGGCTCTCTGCAACAATAAAATGTTTCAAACCACTTCCAATTGTTCACTGAAGAAAGCCATATACACCCAGAGAGAGGAATGTGAAATGTGGACCACAACATAACATTCTCATACTCTTGACTGATGTTTGCTTACATTGTGTTTCCTTTATCTGATATGTCTTTTGTGTAGATACGATTTTTCTTGCACAACAATGATAAGTTTGGAAATATGTCCAAATATATTCTATTTGCCAACTATTTTAACATAATTAACATGTAGTGGATATCCTGCCATCTAGGGGAGTGGTGGGGAGTTGGGGTGAAAATGTGTAACAGAAAGCTATGTAAGGGTTAATGTTGAAGAATTACACATACATATGTTTTGCAAATAAAATAAAATTAAAAAAATTTAAAAAAATGAAAATGCTAGAAAAAGAACAAATTAAAAACCCTCAGTTAAACACCAAGTTTGAAATTATGAAAATAAAAGGTGAGATTAATAGAATTGAGAATTGTGATTAATAGAATTGAAAATAAGAAAGCTATTTAATTAATAAATAAAACTGAATTGGTTTTATGAAAAAATCAACAAAATAGATAAGCCTTTAGTTAATTTGATTAGAAAAAGGAAAGAAGACAAATTGTTAGTCTCAAAAATGAAAAGGGAGAACTTTTTACCAGTGAAGAGGAAATTAGAACAATAATTAGGAGTTATTTTGCCCAACTATGTGTAAATAAATTTGATAACCTAAGTGAAATGGAGGAATATCTACAAAAATATATATTACCCAGGTTAACAAAAGAGGAAATATATTACCTAAATAGTTCCATTTTAGAAAAACAAATATTACAAGCTATTAATCAACTCCCCCCCAAAATATCCAAGACCAGATTAATGTACATATGAATTCTACCAAACATTTAAAGAATAATTAATTCCAATAATCTATAAACTATTTGAAAAAATAGGGAAAGAAGTTGTACTATCAAATTTCTTTTATGATACAGACATAGTGCTGACACCTAAACCACATAGGGCAAAAACAAAGAAAGAAAATTACAGATCAATTTTCCTATGAATATTGGTGCAAAAATCTGAAATAAAATATTAGCAAAGAGATTACCGAAAGTCATCCCCAAGATAATTCATGATGAACCTATAGGATTTATATCAGGGATGCAGGGATGGTTCAACATTAGAAAAACTATATATATATATCAATAACCAAACTAACAAAAACATATTATTATCTCAATAGATGCAGAAAAAGCATTTGATAAAATCCAACACCCATTCCTATTAAAAACACTAGAGAACATAGGAGCAAATAAACTTTTCCTTAAAATAATCAGTAGCAATAAATGTTCTAAACTGTAGGCTTCCAACTCTATCCCCATTCTTTATCTCTCAGCAGATGACCTTTCCTTCTATTCCCAGAGGAGAAAAAGAGGAAGGAGAAGCCATGTTATAATGAATAGAGACAGTCTTGGAGCCAGGAAGTCCTAAATTCAAATACTATTTTTAAAAGAAACTAGCTAAGTGACACCGGGTCAGTCACATAACCTTTTCATGTTCTTAACGGCTTTCTTAAGATACAAAGTACAGGGGCAGCAAGGTGGTACAATGGATAGAGCAGCAGCCCTGAAGTCAGGAGGACTTGAGTTCAAATCCAACCTCAGACACTTCATACTTACTAGTTTGTGACTCTAAGCAATTCATTTAACCCCAGTTGCCTCAGGGAAAAAAAGGATTTAAGTTGCAAAAAAGACAACAATAAGCATTAGTAGAGAGGGATTTCCTTATTCAGAAGTTCCCTAAATCAATTAAATTACAATCTTCATCTATCTTATCTATTTATCTATCTATCAAAATGTGTGTATATCTGTCTATCTATCTATATATGGTATATATATATGTATAATGACGATCTATATTTTGTTTCTCCATAAAAGATGTATATTTGCATATATATAATATATACATACATGTGTGTGTCTTTGGGCATGTATATATATATACATACATGCACACATACATACATATCTTCATGTGTATATACATATATGTGTGTGAAGGGATTCCAAAGTTGGGAATTGAGGTACTGTGTTCCATATATGATTTACCACTTCTACAAAGTCATGGGGAGTAGATATGGATAAATACATATATATATATATGTATATATATATATGAAGTATCTATAAAATGCTTACTATGTATAAAGAACAGTGCTAAGTACTAGGGATACAAGTAAAAATTATTAAATACTCTGCTCTCAAAAGAGCTCATATTTTGTTTATTTTTTTTAATTAAAGCTTTTTATTTGCATAACATATGTATGGGTAGTTCCTCAGCATTTATCTTTACAACGCTTTCTGTTACAAATTTTACCCCCAGTCCCCTCCCCTCCCCTAGATGGCAGGAAGTCCACTACATGTTAATTACATTAAACTACTTGACAAGTTGTGCAAGAAAAATCCTATCTACAAGAAAAAAAAAAGAAAAGAAAATCAGAGAAAGGAAACACAATGCAAGCAAACATCAATAGAGAGGATGAAAATGTTATGTTGTGGTCCACATTTCATATAGCTCTCTCTGGGAGTATATGGCTTTTTTCACTGAACAATTGGAACTGGTTTGAGATATTTCTTTGTTGCAGAAAGCCATGTCCATCAGAGTTGATCATAATGTAATATTGTTGCTGTGTATAATGATCTCCTGGTTCTGCTTGTTTCACTCAGCATCAGTTCATGCAAGACTCTCCAGGCCTCTCCAGAAATCGTCCTGCTGCTTATTTCTTGCAGAGGAATAATATTCCATAATATTCATCTGGTGTTCAATTAAGAGTTCCAGATCTTCTTTGGACATAAATTTATTCCATCTCCACAGGTCTGAGAAGTAAACTATACTACGTTCCTCTAATTTGCTTACAATATCACTCTTTATATCCAGATCATGAACCCATTTAGATCTTATCTTGGTATGTGGTGTTAGGTGTGGGTCAAGCCCTAATTTCTTCCACACTAGTTTCCAATTTTCCCAGCAGTTTTTGCTGAATAGTGAGTACTTATCCCAAAAGCTGCAATCTTTGGGTTTATCAAATACTAACTTGCTAAAGTTATTGCCTAGATTGTCCAAATATCCTATCCTTTGCCACTGATCGAGTGCTCTATTCCTCAACCAGTACTAAATTGTTTTATGACCACTGCTTTATAATATAGTTTTAGATCTGGTACATCAAGGCCATCTTCATCTATCTTTTTTTTCATTAATTCCCTTGAAATTCTTGACCTTTTGTTCTTCCAAATGAACTTTGCTACTATTTTTTTCTAGATCTGTAAAATAATTTCTTGGGAGTTTGATTGGTATGGCACTAAATAAATAGATTAGTTTGTGTAATATTGTCATTTTTATTATATTTGCTCGGCCTACCCATTAGCACTTAATGTTTTTCCAGTTGTCTAGGTCTGATTTTATTTGTGTGGAAAGTGTTTTGTAGTTTAGTTCGTACAGTTTCTGACTTTTCCTTGGCAGATAGATTCCCAAATATTTTATACTAACCAACTCTTAGTTTTATTTATTAATTCAATAGTTTTCTTATTTTCATTTTTATTAATTTCCATTTTTATTTTTAGATTTTCCAATTTGATATGTAATTGAGGGTTTTTAATTTGTTCTTTTTCTAGTTTTTTTTAATGATAAGCCCAATTAGTTGATCTTTTCTTTCTCTATTCTATGCAAGTAAGCATCTAGAGATATAAAATTGCCCCTTATAACCGTTTTGGCTGTATCCCACAAATTTTGGTATGTTGTCTCATTATTGTCATTCTCCTGGATGAAATTATTGATTGTGTCTATGATTTGCTCTTTCACCCATTCATTCTTCAGGATTAGATTATTTAATTTCCAATTACCTTTTGGTTTGTTTTCTCCTGGCCTTATATTGCATGTGATTTTTATTGCATCATAATCTGTAAAAGATGCATTTACTATTTCTGCCTTTCTGCATTTGATTTTGAGGTTTTTATGCCCTAATACATGGTCAATTTTTGTTTAAGTTCTATGGACTGCTGAGAAAAAAGTAAACTCCCTATTGTCTCCATTCAATTTTCTCCATAGATCTATCATACCTAACTTTTCTAACAATTGCTTTACCTCCCTAGTTTCTTTCTTATTTATTTTGTGGTTTGATTTATCTAATTCTGAGAGAGCAAGTTTGAGATCCCCCACTAGTATAGTTTGGCTATTTCTTCTTGCATCTCTCTTAATTTATCCCCTAGGAATTTGGATGCTATTGCACTTGGTGCATATATATTTATTATTGTTATCGCTACATTATCTATGGTACCCTTTAATAAAATATAGTTTCCTGCCTTATCTCTTTTGATTAGATCTATCTTGGCTTTTACTTAATCTGAGATAAGGATTGCTACCCCTCTTTTTTTTGTTCACCTGAAGCATAATAGGTTCTGCTCCAGCCTTTTACCTTCATCCTATATGTGTCACTATGTTTTAGATGTGTTTCTTGTAGACAACATATTGTGGGATTCTGGTTTTTAATCCAGTCTGCTATCTGCTTCCACTTTATGGGAGAGTTCATCCCATTCACATTCACAGTTAGAATAACTAATTCTTTATTTCCTGCCATCTTATTTACCCAAGTTATGTTTTCCCCTTTCTTTTCCCCTTTCTCCCTTCCCCCCTCCTCAGTATTTTGCTTATGATGACCCCTTCCCCCAAACAATCCTCCACCCGTTAGATTCCCTCCCCCTTTTTTTACTCCTTTCCCTTGATTCTTCTATTTTCCCTTCTGTTAGTTTATCCCTTTCTTTTCCTCCTTTCCCTCCCACTTCCCTCTAGCAAGAGGATGTTTCTCTGTGAAACCAAATGCGTTTGGTATACACTTTTAGAGCCCAATCTGATGAGAGTAAGATTTATACAATGCTCATCTCCGTCTCTTCTTTCCCTCAATTATATTAGGTTTTCTTTGCTTCTTCATGAGATTTTACCTTATTTTTACCTCCTTTTTAAAAAATCTTATTTTACCACCTTTTCCCTCTTTTTCCCAATATGATAACCTTTCCCCCTCTAATTTTCGTTTTCATATTATCGAAGTAATATCTAATTATACCCCCAATTTTTAAGTATCCCCATAGTAGAAATAAAGTTCTCAAGAGTCTTTTCCTTTTTACCTTTTTATGCTTCTCTTGAGTTTTGTGTTTGAACGTCAAATTTTTTGTTCAGATCTGGTCTTTTCATTAGAAATAGGTGAAATTCACCAATGACCATCTTCTTCCCTGGAGGATAATGCTCATTCTAGCAGGACAGGTAATTCTTGTCTGTAATCCAAGTTCCTTTGCCTTTCAAAATATCTGGTTCCAGGCCCTTCGATCCTTCAATGTGGAGGCTGACAGTTCATGTGTGATTCTAATTATATATCCTCGGTATTTGAATTGTTTCTTTCTAACTGCTAGCAACATCTTTTCCTTGGTGCGGTAGTCCAATTTTGGAGTTTCTTTCAGGAGATGATTGGTGAATTCTTTCAATGGTGATTTTGCCTTCTGATTCTACAATCTCAGGACAGTTTTCTTTCAGGATTTCCTGGAAGATAGTGTTTAGATTCTTTTTTTTATCATGGCTTTCACGAAGTCCAATAATCCTTAGATTGTCTCTCCTAGATCTATTTTCCAAATCAGTTGTTTTTCCTAGGAGATATTTCATATTTTCCTCTATTTTTTCCTTTTATTTTGACTGATTCTTCAAGTTTTATTGAGTCATTCATTTGCATTTGTTCAATTCTTATTTTTAAAGTGTTGTTTTCTTCAGTTACCCTTTTTAGCTCCTTTTGTAACTGGCCAATTGAATTTTTTTGTTCATTGCATTCTTTTTCCAATTCACCAATTTTGTTTTTCAGTAAATTGGTGTCTTTATCATGTCTCTTTTGGAGGGCTTCTTGTACTGATCTCAGTTTATTTTCCCATTTATCATCCAGCTCTTTTCTGAGATTTTTTATGCAATCTTCCAGAAAGGCTTTTTGAAAAGGGTACCAAATTATATCTCTCTTGATGGCTTCCTCTGGAGTTGTTTTGCCTATAGCAACTTAAGGATCTGGAGTCTGCCTTTCTATCTCTCCATAAAAGCTGTCTATGGTGAGAGTTCTCTTCTGCTTCTTACTCATTTTTTATTTTTTTAAAAAGCTTGGGGTCTGTGCAAAGCAGAGAAGTGATGGCTAGCTGTGGTAGTTGCCCTGGGCAATTCCGCTAATTAACTTCTGGTGCCAGCTGGTTGGGCTAGGACCTTGTGTTTGCAAAGGGTTACAAACTGCCTTTTACAAAAGGCAGGTCTGCCAGAGCACCTGCCCATAATCAGGGCAGAGTGTCCCAAGTGCCTCAGAAACTCTCACCAGCTGTTTTGAGTTTCTGTCATGCTGCGCCCCGCCCTGTTTCAGGCCCTGTCTCCCAGTCACTGGGCAAACTGCTCGCCCCCTCCCCCCCCCCCACCGTACTGAAACAGACTCTATGAAGTTCTTCAAAGATAATTTCAGCAAGCATAATTTCTTAGTCCAGATATTTCTGGATTCGTTGAATTAAAGATCAGTTCAGAGGCTTATTTTACTGTTGATTTGAGAGAAGGTCAGAGGAGGACACAGACAGTCACTCACTCTCCCATCTTGGCTCCGGCCATCTCCCAAGAGCTCATATTTCAAAAGAAGAGAAAACATATGAAAGATTTCAGCTACCAATCATATGAAAAGTCCTTTGTTTCTTATGATATAGTAACAAAGCAGATAGCAAGGCCTCTCCTTTAATATCATTTCTACTGATAAAATCATATCACTTTCTGATGAACCATTTGACAGTACAGGATTTTGGATACAAGAACTTTCTTTTCTGGATCTTAAATATATGTGCTTGGTTGCCAGGACACATATCCAGAGAAGATGCTTCCCAGGATGATGGCTACATGCACTGGGCCCAAAGTCTTGCTTTGGATGTGCATATATATATACACATATATACATACATATATATATGTGTGTGTGTATATCTATAGATATAGATATAGATATACACACACACACATATATACGCACACATACATATATACATATATATATATATGCATATGTATAGTATTATATCCGGCCATACTTTCTCATTTGAGCTGCAGTTACCCACACATTCAATTGACTACTAAACATCTCCACTTGATTTTCCTATCAACCCCACCCAACTCAACATTTTCACAACTAAAATCATCATCTCCTCCACATCCCATTTCCTCACAAGAAAAAAATCTGCCCCTCCCTTCAAATTCCTTATTTCTGATGATGGTACTACTATCTTTCTTGTCATTTATATTCAAAAATCAGTCATCAATTATTTTCTCACTTTCACTCCTCAAGTCCCATTGGTTGCAAAGTCCTGTTGATTCTACCACTTCACTTTCACATGTTCTCTCTTATTTCATATGGCTACCACTCTTATTAGGCCCTTATTACCTTTTATGGATCATAGCTATAGCCTCTAATTGGAGACTTACCTCCTTGTCTCTCATCTCTTTCCTTTACACAGCTGCTAAAATAATTTGCTAAGGCATTAGTCTGACCATACCATTCCTCTAATCAAAAACTTTCAGCATATCTTTATTGCCTCTAGAATAAAACACAAACTCATTAATTTGTTTTTTAAAGACCACCCCTCACAAATTAACAAACAGCTATCTTTTTAACTTTATTGCTTTTACTGCCCTTCTTATGTTCCATAATTATCCAAATTGTTAGCAAAATTAATAAATGATTCTAGCCACTAGATAATTTTTGCTGTGTATTAAGTACATACCGAATTGTATAGCCTGCAGTATGGTATTACAAAGTTTCTCCTATTTCCTTGCACAGCCTCCATTGATCACCAAGTTATGAATTGCTATCCTAAACTCCACTTCCACAAACAAATACACATGACTTAGGCATTGGTTAGATGCTTCTTTGTTGACATATTGTGGGCTCAGTTCACGAGGACCTTTTGATTCCACAATTGGATCGTAGCTATTTGATAAGTTTTATCTGAATGTAAAAGACTTCTACTACATTTGATAAATCCAGTATCAGATTCCCATTCTCAACCTATATCATTGCTTAATAAAGTGTTACCAGCTTGTTCCAAAAAATAATAATAAATAAAATAAAATAGAATAGAATAATCAGTAGCATCTATTTAAAAATATCAACAAGCATCATATGTAATGGGGACAAACTAGAACTCTTTCCAATAAGATCAGGGGTGAAACAAGGTTGCCCACTATCACCATTACTATTTAATATTGCATTAGAAATGCTAGCTTTGCGTAGTATAGTTTACCTCTCAGACCTGTGGAGATGGAATAAATTTATGTCCAAAGAAGATCTGGAACTCCTAATTGAACACCAGATAGATAATTTTGATTATATTAAGTTAAAAAGTTTCTGTACAAATAAAACTAATGCAGACAAGATTAGGAGGAAAGCATCAAATTGGGAAATCATCTTTACATTTAATGGTTCTGATAAAGGCTTCATTTCTAAAATATATAGAGAATTGTCTCATATATATAAGAATTCAAGCCACTCTTCAATAGATAAGTGATCAAGGGGTATGAACATACAATTTTCAGATGATGAAATTAAAACCATCTCTAGTCATATGAAAAGTTGCTCCAAATCACTATTGATCAGAGAAATGCAAATTAAGACAACTCTGAGGTACCACTACACACCTGTCAGATTGGCTAAAATGACAGGAAAAGATAACGATGAATGTTGGAGGGGATGTGGGAAAACTGGGACACATACATTGTTGATGGAACTGTGAATGGATCCAACCATTCTGGAGAGCAATTTGGAACTAGGCTCAAAAAGTTATCAAACTGTGCATACCCTTTGACCCAGCAGTGTTTCTATTGGCCCTATATCCCAAAGAGATCTTAGAGGAGGGAAAGGGACCCACATGTGCAAGAATGTTTGTGGCAACCCTTTTTGCAGTGGCTAGAAACTGGAAACTGGAGGGATGCCCATCAATTGCAGAGTGGCTGAATAAATTATGGTATATGAATGTTATGGAATATTATTGCTATGTAAGAAACGACCAGCAGAACGATTTCAGAGAGGCCCGGAGGGACTTGCAAGAACTGATGCTGAGTGAAACGAACAGAACCAGGAGATCATTATACACAGCAACAACAATATTACATGATGATCAATTCTGATGGACATGGCTCTCTTCAACAATGAAATGTTTCAAACCAGTTCCAATTGTTCACTGAAGAAAACCATATACACCCAGAGAGAGGGATATGAAATATGGACCACAACGTAACATTTTCATGCTCTCTATTGAGGTTTGCTTGCATTATGTTACCTTTCTCTGATTTTCTTTTTTTTCTTGTAGACAGGATTTTTCTTGCACAATTTGTCAAGTATTTCAACATTATTAACCTGTAGTGGACTTCCTGCCATCTAGGGGAGGGGAGGGGACTGGGGGTAAAAGTTGTAATGGAAAGCTTTCTAAAGATCAATGCTGGGGAACTACCCATACATATGTTATAGAAATAAAAAGCTTTAATTAAAAAAAAGAAAAAATAATAAAAAAAATAAAAGAAATGCTAGCTTTGGTAATTATAGAAGAAAAAGAGATTAAAGGAATTAGAATATGTAAGGAGAAAACCAAATTATCACTCTTTGCAGATGATATGATGGTATAGTAAGACAACCCTAGAGAAACAACTAAAAAAATACTAGAAACAATCCACAACTTTAGCAAAGTTGGAGAATACACAATAAATCCACTTAAGTCATCAGCATTTTTATATATTACTAACAAAGTCCAGCAGCAAGAGATACAAAGAGAAATTCCATTTCAAATAACTGTCAATAGAATAAAATATTTGGGAATCTATCTGCCAAGGGAAAGTTAGGAACTATAAGAACTAAACTACAAAACACTTTCCACACAAACAAAGTCAGATCTAATCAACTGGAAAAATATCAAGTGCTCAAGGGTAGGTGAGTGAATATAATAAAAATGACAATATTGTGTAAATTAATCTACTTATTTAGTTCCATACCAATCAAACTCACAAGAAATTACTTTATAGATCTAGAGAAAATAATAACAAAGTTCATTTGAATGAACAATAGGTCAAAAATTTCAAGGGAATTAATGGAAAAAATGCCAGTGAAAGTGTCCTAGCTATGCCAGACCTAAAACTATATTATAAAGCAGTGGTTATCAAAACCATTTGGTACTGGCTAAGAAATAGAATAGCTGATCAGTGAAATAGATTAGATTCACAGATCAAAATACTCAATGAAAATAGCAATATAGTGTTTGAAAAATCCGAAGACCCCAGCTTTTGGGATAAGAACTCAGTATTTGAAAAAAAAAACTGCTGGGAAAATTGGAAACTAGTATGGCAGTAACTAAGCATTGACCTACATATAACACCACATACTAAAATAAGGTTGAAATTGGTTCATGATTTAGACTTAGTGATATTATAAGCAAATTAGAAGAACATAAGATAGTTTACTTCTGAAATCTGTATAGAAGGAAAGAATTGTTGACCAAAGAAGAACTAGAACTCATTATTGAACACCAAATAGATAACTTTGATTATATTAAGCTAAAAAGTTTTTGTACAAACAAAACAAATGCAGACAGGATTAGAAGGGAAGAAATAAATTGGGAAAAAATTTACATTTAAGGGTTCTGATAAAGGCTTAATTTTTAAAACATAAAGGGAATTGACTCAAATTTATAAGAATTCAAGCCATTCTCCAATTGATAAATGGTCAAAGGATATGAACAAACAATTCTCAGATGAATAAATTGAAACCATTTCTAGTCATATGGAAAGGTGCTCTAAATCACTATTGATCAGAGAAATGCAAATTCAGACAACTCTGAGATACTACCTCACACCTCTCAGATTGGCTAGGATGATAAGAAAAGATAATGATGAATGTTAGAGGCAATATGGGAAAACTGGGACATTAATGGATTCTTAGATCCAACTTATCTGGAGAGGAATTTGGAACTATGGCCAAAACATTATCAAACTGGGCATACTCTTTGACCCAGTAATGTTTCTATTGGGCCTATATCCCAAAGAGATCTTAAAGGAGGGAAAGGGACACAGATGTGCAAAAATGTTTGTGGCAGCCCTTTTTGTAGTGGCAAGAAACTGGAAACTGAGAGGATGCCTATCAATTGGAGAATAGCTGAATAAATTATGGTATATCAATGTTATGGCATATTATTGTTCTGTAAGAAACAACCAGCAGGATGATTTCAGAGAGGCCTGAACTTATGCTAAGTGAAATGAGTAGAACCAGGAGATCATTGTACACAGCAACAAGGTTATATGATGATCAATTCCGATGGATGTGGCTCTCTTCAACATTGACATGTTTCAAACCAGTTCCAAAGACCTTGTGATGAAAAGAGCCATCTGCATCCAGCTAGAGGAGTGTGAGAACTGAGTGTGGTTCACCACATAGCATTTTCACTTCTTTTGTTGTTTTTTGCTTGCAATTTATTTTCTTTCTAATTTTTTTCCTGTTTGATATGATTTTTCGTGGGCAGCAAGATAATTGTATAAATATGTATGCATGTATTAGATTTAGCATGCATTTCTACTATGTTTAACATATATTGGATTACTTGCCATTTAGGGGAGGGGGTTAGGGAAGGGGAAGAAAAATTGGAACACAATGTTTTGCCATGGTTAATGTTGAAAAACTATCCAGGGATATGTTTTGAAAATAAAAAGCTTTAATTAAAAAAAAGATTAATTTTATTATCTTGGGTTACACAATTAGGCAGTTTCTGAGGGAGTTTTAGAACTCAGACCTTCCTGACTCTAAATCCCAAACTCTATCTACTACTTCACCTATTTGCCACTTTTGCCTTCTTGAATGAAAAAAAAAATTAATCTTTATTCATTGTCTGCTTATGTACATATGTATGTGTATGTGTATGTACAGAGAGAGAGATGGATGGATTATTCATATACAGTTTAGGAATTCAGTTACTGAATTACTGAATAAAGCATAGTATATGAGTGTGATACAATAATACAGTACTGTTAGAAATGAAAAAAAATGATGATTGTATATATACATATATACATATACATATATATATGAAGATTTATAGGAACTGATGCAGAATGAAATAGAAAAAAACAGAACTTCTACCATAACACTGATATTATAAGTATTTATAATCTTTAAGATTTTCATAAGAAACTGATAAAAAAAGAAATCAGTAGAATCATTAGGAAAAATACTAAAATTATAAAGAAAAACAACTTTGTATGCTGTAACAACAATGATCAAAGTGAAGACCATTCATGACTTCAGAGGAGTGATAATGAAACACACTAGTCATCTTTTGATAGAGAGGGGACTGATTTAGATTGAGAAATATATTTCTGTACACAGCCAATGAGGAAAATTTTTTTGGTTGATTGCATATTTGTCACAAGAATTTATTTTTCTTTTTTCTCTCTTCTTTTCTTAATGAGGATGTGGGATGAGTGAGAAAAAATAGATTTATATTAATTTTAATAGAGAAGTTGATGAAATGTTACAAATGTGGAAAATTACATAATTTTAGGTTAGTAATAGCATTATTTTGTTTATTTTCCTTCTTTGTTACAATAACACTTTCATGGAATGGTAGTAATCTAGAAAATTCTGTAATATATAAGCTAAATACATTAATACAACTTTTTTTTTAAAGAAAGGGTTTGGCCCCTCACCAACACTTTTTGCCTTTGTGTTTTAAAAAATTTATTTTTAAATTTATCTTCCTGAATTTTGTCCCTTTAATCAGCGTGATGGCCTGAATACAGAACTTCCCTTTTTAATAATCTCATGAGTCAGGACAGGAGACTTTTTGAGGGTCTTTCACTGATGACTCTTCCAAATTCCTCTCCAAAAAACCTTTCAATAATGCCTCTGAACCAATTTTTGGAGCAGTGAAGCAGTTTCTAAGCCCAGGACAGCTTAGAGTCAGTAGGAAAGGTCTATGTTACTGGGGTGGGAGTGGGGCACATAGTAACTGATAGCGCTCTAGCAAGTCACACTTCAGGGGGACCAGCATCAAGGCCCTGCTTGTAATGCAACTCAGTAATGAAGTTTCACTGAGCTCTAAGGCAGGCCCTAGAGTGCAGGCAGTGCAGAACAAAAATGAGCCCCTGCCAGCAGCTTAAGCAGGCAACTAGCCCCCAGTACCTGCCAGCAGCAAAGCTCAGTCTTCAGTATAGCCCAGAAACAATGCCTATCCCCCAGCTAATGTCAACCGAGAGGACCTGCCCCCAGAACAAACCAGTAGAAAGCTCCTGTATATTATATAAAAGAAAATTAAAACAATTCTGAGCTAGTATCTCATACCTATTAAATTGGTTAATTTGATAGAAAAGAAAGATGGCAAATGTTGGATGGGGGAGGATTTAGGAAAATTCAACACTAATACATATTTGGAGAAGTTTTGAACTGATTCAATCATTCTAGAGAGCAATTTGGAACTATGACCAACGGGCTTTGATCAAGCAATACCAATCACTATTAGGTTTGCATTGCAAAGATAATTTTTATATAAGTGTGAGTGTGAGGGAGGACCTGCTTATATAAAAATATTTACAAAATTTTTGTGAATAGCTAAGAATTGGAAATTAAGGGGATGTCCATCAATTAGGGAATGGATGAAGAAGTTGTGATATATGATTTCAATGGGATATTATTGTACTGTAAGAAATGATGAGCAAGATGCTTTCATAAAAACTTGGAAAGACATATATAAACAAATGAAGAGTGAAGTGAGCAGAACCAGGAGACAACACACAGTACCAATAATATTATATAATTAATAACCTAAATGACTATTCTCAGGAGTACAATGATATAATACAATCCCAGAGGACTCATAATGAAAATTGGTATCTGCCTCCAGAGAAAAACTGATAGTATCTAAATAGACTGAAGCATACTATTTTCCTCTTTCCTTCTTTCTCTCCTTTCTTTTCTTTTCATTTCATTTCATTTCTTTTCTCTCTCTTTTTCTTTCTTTCTTCTTCCTTCCTTCCTTCCTTTTTTCTTTTCTTCTTTCCTTCCTTACTTCTTTATTTTTTTCCTTCCTTTCTTCCTTCCACTCGCCCTCCCATCTTCCTTGCTTGTTTGTTTTCTTCTTTCATTCTTTTCTCTTTTTTTTGATTTTTTTAAAGCTTTTTATTTGTATAACATATGTATGGGTAGTTCCCCAGCATTGATCTTTACAAAGCTTTCCATTACAAATTTTACCCCCAGTCCCCTCCCCTCCCCTAGATGGCAGGAAGTCCACTACAGGTTAATAATGTTGAAATACTTGACAAATTGTGCAAGAAAAATCCTGTGTATAAGAAAAAAAAAAAAGAAAATCAGAGAAAGGCAACATAATGCAAGCAAACCTCAATAGAGAGCATGAAAATGTTACGTTGTGGTCCATATTTCATATCCCTCTCTCTGGGTGTATATGGTCTTCTTCAGTGAACAATTGGAAGTGGTTAGAGACAATTCTTTGTTGCAGAGAGCCATGTCCATCAGAATTGATCATCATGTAATATTGTTGTTGCTGTGTATAATGATCTCCTGGTTCTGCTCGTTTCACTCAGCATCAGTTCATGCCCCAGGCCTCTCTGAAATCATCCTGCTGGTCATTTCTTACAGAGCAATAATATTCCATAACAGTCATATACCATGATTTATTCAGACATTCTCCAATTGATGGGCATCCCTTCAGTTACTAGTTTCTAGCCACTACAAAAAGGGCTGCCACAAACATTCTTGCACATGTGGGTCCCTTTCCCTCTTCTAAGATCTCTTTGGGATATAGGGCCAATAGAAACACTGCTGGGTCAAACTTTTTGACCTACTTTTTGATAACTTTTTGAGCCTAGCTCCAAATTGCTCTCCAGAATGGTTGGATCCGTTCACACTTCCATCAACAATGTATCAGTGTCCCAGTTTTCCCACACCCCCTCCAACATTCATCATTATCTTTTCCTGTCATTTTAGCCAATCTGACAGGTGTGTAGTGGTACCTCAGAGTTGTCTTAATTTGCATTTCTCTGATCAATAGTGATTTGGAGCAACTTTTCATATGACTAGAGTTGGTTTTAATTTCATGATCTGAAAACTGTCTGTTCATATCCCTTGACCACTTATCTATTGAAGGGTGGCTTGGATTCTTATATATATGAGACAATTCTCTATATATTTTAGAAATGAGGCCTTTATCAGAACCATTAAACATGAAGATGATTTCCCAATTTGATGCTTCCCTCCTAATCTTGTCTGCATTAGTTTTATTTGTGCAGAAACTTTTTAACTTAATATAATCAAAATTATCTATCTGGTGTTCAATTAGGAGTTCCAGATCTTCTTTGGACATAAATTTATTCCATCTCCACAGGTCTGAGAGGTAAACTATACTATGTTCCTCTAATTTGCTTACAATATCACTATATCCAGATCATGAACCCATTTAGATCTTATCTTGGTATGTGGTGTTAGGTATGGGTCAAGCCCTAATTTCTTCCACACTAGTTTCCAATTTTCCCAGCAGTTTTTGCTGAATAGTGAGTACTTATCCCAAAAGCTGGGGTCTTTGGGTTTATCAAACACTAAATTGTTAAAGTTATTGCCTAGATTATCCTGATAATCTATCCTATGCCACTGATCGACTGCTCTATTTCTTAGCCAGTACCAAATGGTTTTGATGACCGCTGCTTTATAATATAGTTTTAGATCTGGTACAGCAAGGCCACCTTCATCTGCCTTTTTTTTCATTAATCCCCTTAAAATCCTTGACCTTTTGTTCTTCCAAATGAACTTTGCTACTATTTTTTCTACATCTGTAAAATAATTTCTTTTTCTGTAAAATAAATTCTTTTCTTTAATAATTAAAAGTACCAGATTGAGAATTAAATATATCATCAGCTGAATCTTTTCTGATTTTAAGCCAAACTTCACATACTTCAATAGCTCCTTCTACCAATTTGCTAGTTACTTACCAACTATTGTTATTTGTGACTGTCAGCCAAGCCACTCATCAGTATTTTAATGGGTGATATGTATTGCACACTTCTCTAATTTAAATGGAGGCTCAGCTCTTTTCTCAAGGGACTTCCTAGAAAATTCCTGCCCCAATAATGTATGAGTTGACCTTAGCTCTAAAGAACTTATACTTGAGTAGGAGTCTGACTAGAACTTACTGACTCATCTCCCTCTTCCCTCAAAAAAAAATTGTGATATGTGAAATTTGAAATAATGGAGGAAATAAAGGCTCAAGTTTCTGATTATATCAGTTTATTTAATTAATGCATGCTAATTGCATAGTAAATCAAAATGAGTTGTCTTTAGCTTGGCACTGGACCCTGAATACAAAAAAACCAGGAATCAAGACTGGGTAATCTGATTTCTAATTAGAGGATAGATTATGGACTTTCCAAGGTGAGAGAGGGATAAATGAATTTGGGGAATTGAGAGGGGTAAAATGAATCTTTTCCAGATGTGAAACAAGATACCACTCAAGTCCCTTCACTAGCAAGCAGGTGCAATTTACAGGAAAAATGAATCTTATGTCTTAAAAAAAGAGTCAGTTTTACAAACTGGAGTCAGTTTCATTCACACAATTCCCACAGTTCTGTCAGCTTCCAAGAATTGTTGTTAGCCTTGGGATCAATTAACATTTTTTCTTTGAGACTTTGCTTCTAGTAGCTATTTTCACATTGTTGTCTTTTCTAAGTTTGCCTCTTGGTCTGGCTTGTCATTGTAGTAGCTTTTTTTTAATGGCCAAGTTCTTGTTGTTTGCTCATTTTTCCAGGCTATATCTTCACTTTAAACTTTATTTTAAAGTTTACTTGGGGATGGGGAGACATTGTGCTAAGCTTCAGGAGGGTTTGTGCTTGCTTTTAGTTAATTCTGGAGGTTTGCAAATTTTCATTGTTTTCAAAGTAATGTGATGTAGTACAGGTATGGCCACTGTTCTTCTTGTCTGTGCTCTAGTCTTTACCCAGTAAGAAGCCCTCTTTCTTAGTATTGGAGAAATGTCCGGGTCCTCTGGTCTCCTTCAGTTACAAGTGCTAGTGTTTCTCCTTGCTTTGTACCAATAACCAGAGCTCCTCTTCCCTTATGACCAAACATAAGCATTCCTCTCCATCATGGAACTGATCAACAGAGGTACTAATCTTCACCAGCTGCTTACAGTGGCAGCAAAGGGTTCCCCATGCTTTTTCTGTCCATTTGTCTGACCTTCTTACCTTCTCCAGGCTGAGAGCTTACAAACTTGCTGCTGCTGCCGCCATTGTTATAACATCTCCCTGGCCCACTCACTGATGGCGTTACTGCTATGTGCCTGTGCCCAATCCATTGTCACAAATTTCTTCTGCCAATCTCCTATGCTGTCTTATTTTGGAGAATTTTTTAACTCTGATTATTTGTTGGTTCTGCTATTCCAAAATTTGATTAGAGGTATTATTTTAAAGTTTGGAGAGAAATGTTGAGAAAGTTGAAGTAGGTCCCAGTTAGTACTCCCAGAAAAACCTTTGCTGCAGAAGTTGTGTATTTAGCTGAGTTTTACAATGAAATCAAAAGGTAGATATAAGGATGTAGGGAATTCAAGCATGAAAAATAGTCTAAAAAGTAGATAATTGGGGTAGGGAGTATTTTGTGTAAGCAACAGCAAGGAGGCCAGAATCAATGGGTCCCTGAAATATGTGAAAATGAGGTCAATGGTAAAACACTGGAAAACTAAGAAAGGTCAAAATTATAGTAAAATTTGCAAGCCCCCCAAAATAATTCATAATTTATATTGGGGATATTAGAAAGCCACTGGATGTGTTTAATAGCAGGTGACATAGATCTGTACTTTAGAAAGTTGAATTTGACAGATGAGTGGAGGATGGCCAGGAGATAGAAGATGCTAAACTTGGGTAAGAAGAAGTAAAAAGTTATTGCGATCATCCAAATGGGAGGTGATGAAGGTGTGCACCAGGGTGATTACTGTGTCAAGAAAAAAAAAAGATGAATATAAGAAATATTATGAAGGCAAGAAAGTAGAGTTAAGAGGACTAGGTAACCAACTGAATATAAGGGAGAGTAAGACAAGAGAGAATAAGAAGTCAAGGAAGACATTTAGCTTTCAATTCTTTTCTACATATTTTTTCCTAAAGTAATCTAGGACACTCTCTTCTTCCTCTTGTTAAATATGGAATCAGTGAATTTTAAATATATAATATCTATTTATATTTGCACTGATGCCTTGTGAGTCTTACACTAAAAAATAAGTCTAGTCAAAGATCATTTTTATTCATGTAGATTTATTTGTGTCTATAATAAATACCAATTTCTTCAATGATTATGGATCTTCATGGAGCATGTCTTATTGGTTCCAGGCCTTGTGCAATCATCATATTGTAATTAACAGATTTAACTAAGAATATCACTATCTGTATGGAAATTCTCTTTCTTTTATACTTTATCATGGATCTCCTCCTTAAGATAAAAATATATTTAGTGAACACATATATCCATTGTTTTGCCTTATGATTATAATGGAAGAATTAAGTAAAATTTGTAGCATCTTTCAATGAATTGTATATGATTTTAATAAATATACCCAAATTTATGTTATTGGAAGAGAAACTTTGCTCTACCAAAGTGCTTTTTTCTTTATTGATGAACAATAAACACAATGGTGTCTGGTATTCTCCTGTGCCTTTCAGTCAATTATGTGGCTGAAAATATCTAACTTGCTATATACAAGATGGTTTTCAAATGGTATCTGTTCATTTTCTTAAAACAGCATCAAGGACACTCATATATGTGCCGTTTATTTTCATAGATTTCACAGCAATGATGTCTTAATTTAGGTTCAAGAATATTAAATGCCCAGGATAAAACATAGAATTCTCAAAAGCACAAGTAAAATAGGCATGTTTTATTTAAGAGGAGATACTTACAAAATTCAGGAAAATCAAGAAGAATGGTCCAAAGATCTGACCAGGAATTTGAAATCCCTATGCTTTAAACTGTGGTCTAAAAGTCTACCTCCTACTCTTAGACACATTCTGTCTAACCATCTGTTCTTTTCCCAAGTTAATTTTCTCTTCTGCATCCATTTCCTTCAATGGGTGTGGAAAATATAAAATATCATTATGATCTCTGGTTTCTTGCCTGAGATCCCAAAATCATATTCAATACTTAAATTTCTTCTGTTGGTATTATTTGTGGCCATTCGAATTGCCAGAAGGGGGAAGTTGCATTTTATTTTAATTCTTTAGATATTCTCTCTTTTCTTTTAAGGATATACTTGAGGAAGAGAACATACTTCTTTAAAATTGTTATCAGGTTAATAAATAGATGCCTTCATATCTTTGAATAAGAAATTGCCAACTACACCTGATATGAAAGATATTTGTTTTCTTTGAGTCTTAATATCATTCTTTGAGACATGAGCAGCTTTTTTCTCCTTAGAATATCCAGCACTATCTTCTTCAGGAAAAGTCTCAAAGCTGATCTAATTGTATAATTCTCCCTTTCTTTCTGTTTATCTTCTGTCTAATGCTTCCATTGTTCAATGTGTTGACAAGAAACAATTTTCCTCCCACAGATTTCATGGCACCCTTTCTTCACATAAAACTTTTGATCCTCTTTCTTTTATGATCATTTCCTTCTTGCTAAAAAACTGGAAACCGGAGCAGAATTAAATCTCTTTAATTTTATTTACAACAGCTGTTCTCAAATTTTCTGGTCTCAGAAATCCTTTGCACTTTTACAAAATTATGGAGGACTCTATTCCAACCAAGCATTTTTCATTTTTATGTTACATCTACTGATATTTTCATTTTATAGATTAAAATGTGCTAAATTATCATGAAAATAATTTTGTCTTCCTAGGCTTCCTTGAAAAGATCACAGGGGAATTCTAGCCTGTCTGGACCTTACTCTGAAGTGGCTTACAGAATAAGCTATCAGCATACATTTGGGATGCAGTTATGGCAGAAATACACATATAGACTCAATTTGAGTCACTGAAATTTTCTCTTCATACTAATTTAAATGTTTGATCTTTTTTAGGTCACTTGTGGGTTTCAACATCACAATCCTAAGTACCAGGTTAAAACTTCCAAAGCTAGTTGTCATCTTTTCAACTCCAGGCATAGGTATCCCCATTTTTAGTCCTGGACCAGATCCCTATCGTTTTCACCAAGCTATCCATAAGTCTCCTCGTTCAATTTGCTTTTCCTTATGATTTTTTCACTTAGATTTGTTTTGCCAGCTTTATTCTATGACTTGTGTTCCTGCCATATAAATCTTTTGAAAGGCCCAAATGTTATACTATGACTATTTATCTAAACATCTCTAGACAACTTATAGATATCCAGGGCTCTTTATCAATCATCTCTCACTCCCACTTGATGTCTACCTCCTCTTCCTATCATTTATCTCATTGATAATATTTGTTGGAAAAATATCAGTACCTATTTATTTTCACTGATAATATATTGGCTATTGCATGATCTATTTAAAATTTTGAGATTGATATTCCATGGTTTGTAGCCATAGACCATCAAAAATTTCTATTATTAAAAATATGGGCTTTTGTTTCTGAGAGAAACTTATAGTTATTAAAAGAAATGCATAGTTTATTAAATAAATCTAGTCCATTCTCCCCCTCCTACATAATTCTTAACTACTTATTGTCCCCAAACAATATCAAACCAAGAGAGCTGTACTGCTGAATCAGATTTATGAACAATATATCAGTCTGGACAATAAACACTCTTCATTCATTTGATTTGCTCTTGATTTAGTTCTTTTGGGAAAATATCTCCTTTGAGGGACTCTTCCAGTAATATTTGTTTTGAGAGTACTGAAAGACATTTAATATATGTCAATTATAGGATTTAAACTCATGTCTTTCTTGTTGTGCTCTATTTCTGCACCATACTATCTCTAAAAAGGTCCTATGAGGATGGAGGGAATAATTACGTTGGATTTTTTTTTCTGATCAGAATATAGCTGAAGAATTGTTTCCAGGTCTGAGTGTCACATGTTAGGAAGTAAGTCATCCCCCAAACTATGAAGCATGAAGTATTGTTATGATGTAATATGTTTCTCCTTCATATATCATAAAAAGTACAATTGAGATGGAAAGATGAATGAAGCTGATTAAAAGGTAACAATAATTATTTGTGTTATAAGTAGGCATTATAAATACTGGAAATGATTTTGAATGATGATGAAAAGAAGAAACAAAAATAATAAAGATGATTTTATGAAAGGTAACTAAAACATATTAATTGTGTGTCCAAATGCTACTCACTACTTCTGTGATCATGATCAACTCAATTTATTTCCCTACACATCAAGTTTGTCATCTGTGAAATCAAGGGGTTGGGATAGATTCCAAATGCCACTTCCAATAATTCCATGATTTAATATTCAGTAATGTTCCCTTTCTAGATAAAAGCTTTTGCATGCAGAATATAATGAGTTCCTCTCCAGTATGAATTATCTTATGACAAAGGAAGTCTTCTGCCTAAATCTTTTTCACATTCTTTCACTTAAAAGTTACTTTTCAATATGAATTATCTGTTGTACATCAAAATTTTTCTTTTGCCAAAAGGCTTTCCCACATTTATAACATTTATGAGACTTCTCTCCAATATGGATCCTATGAATATAATGTATTATCTTTTCTCTTGAAAGGCTTTTTAATATTCATTAAATTTGTAGGACTTCTCTTCAGCATAAGCTTATATATAGTAAAGTATCCCTTGTCTGTGAAGATTTTTCTATATATATAACATTAATAAGATTTCTCTCTAGTATAAATTCTATAAGGCAAGGTATTTCTTGTTTATAAAAACTTTCATATACATTTACCTAAATTTTTTTCAAGTATGAATTTTCTTGTGTACAATAAAATATGCCTTATCTTTGATTGCTTATATTTAAATGGTTTTTAACCTGTATCAAGTTTCTAATGCACAGTAAATTTCCATTTCTGCCTGAAGATTTTACCACCTTTATTACATCCATAGGATTCTTCTCTAATATGAATTTTTTGATATAAACCTTACTAGGCTTCCTGTCTCTGAAAACAGTTAAAATCACATTAAATATGTTTATATGGTTTTAATCTAGTATGAATTCTTGCATGCATAGTAAATATGTGTTACAGTTGAAAGTTTTCCCCTGTTAAGATTTTTACCCAGTCTGATCCACTGATGTATAATAAAATGTTCCATCTGCCTTAAGGCTTGACTTTATTCATTACTATTTATTGTGAGGTTTTCATGGACGATTTTCCCATATAATTACTCTTCTCTAGAGTCAAACTCTCGGTTTCACATATATTCACCTGACAAAAGAGACCTGGGGGGGAAAAAAAACTTCTTAGAACTTCTTTCACCAACATTAGCCATCATTCTTTTTCTGTTTATAGCTGGGAGATCATCACTGGTTTGAAATTGGAAGTCTTCAGGCTGATAAAAAAATAAATGAACCAGGTCCCTTTGGAGACTCTTCAGAGCCACTTCCACTTCCACCTTGCCTTTATGCTAGATTGAAGCTTTTCTGCCACACCTATTTCCCCACTAGCTTTCCTAAGGGATCTGAAACCTACCAGTGCAGGGCTATTATCCCCATCTGGAACAGGATTGTCTTGGAAGGCAATGCGACAGGATCTTGGTGTCTTGGAGCCATGGGAAATCATACAGAACAAAGAAAACCAGGGACACAGCAAAGCTTCCATCTGGTTTGTTGTCTTTTCTACATAACCTCCACAACATTCTTCTCACCTTTTTTGTTGTTGTTTGCTTGCTTGTTTTTTTTCCCATTTTTTGATTTGCTTTTTGTGTAGCATGAAAAATATGGAAATATGTTTAGAAGAAATGTACATGTTTAACATATATTGCATTTTTGCTTCTTGGGAAGGGAGGAAGTGGGGAGCAAGGGAGCAAAATAAGGAACACAAGGTTTTGCAAGGGTGAATGTTGAAAACAATGTTTGCATGTATTTGAAAAATAAAAAGCTATTGTAATTTTAAAAGATCAAATGTGAAAATGTGATATTAAAAACCATATGTGTATATAAAGCTCTTTAATAAATATTTTTGGAATGAATTTCTTTTTACTGCTCAATTTTTATTGTTTTAAAGTACTCTGTTGTTGGGGGAGGGGAGGAAGAGTAAGATATTAGACATAATGACAGAGACTACTCTGACTCCTACAGCCTGAAAGACAAGTATGCTACAATTCACTTTTTTCCCTAGGATTTTCTGGTACCTTTAAGGGATTTGAAGCTATCTAGGCCCTCTACTAATTGCTCAGCCCATACTTTGGATGTTTCCTCAACTGTGGTAGGAAGGAGGTTCCAACCACCCCAGTCATCAATAGTCAGATTAATTTTGGAAATGGAATTTTGTTGTTATTCAGTTGTGTCTGACTATTTGGTGTTTTCTTGGTACAGATAACTGAATGGTGGCAAAGAATTAGAAATTGAGGGGATACCCATTAATTGGGAAATGGGTGAAGAAAATGTTGTATATGAATGCAATGGAATTCAATTGCTCTATAAGAAATGATGAGCAGGCAGATTTCAGGAAAAAAAAAACATGAAAAAACTTAAATGAACTGATATGGAGTGAAGTGAGTAGAACCACCAGAACACTATCCACAGTAACAGTGACATTGTACAATGGTCAACTTTGATAAACAGTTCTTCTCAGCCATACAATAGTGTAAGACAATTCCATCTACTCCATTCTAAGACTCATTATTACAAATGTTTTTCTGGTTCTGAGGTTGGAAAATGACTAATTATGGAATATGAATCCTAATGTAGACAGTGACAAATTGTTATTGGTTCAGTCATTTCAGTCATATCTGACTCTTCATGATTCAATTTTTAGAATTTTCTTAGCAAAGATATTACAAAGATTTGCCATTTTCTTTTCTAGCTCATTTTACAGATGAGGAAACTGAGGCAAACAGAGTTAAGTGAATTACCCAGGGTTACACAGCTAGCAACTGTCTGAGGCCAAATTGGACCTCAGGTCCAATGCATTACCCACTGTACCACCTAGTTACCTACCATGTGGTGAATTGGATAGATTCATGGCATGACATTAATTTGGCCTCTAATCCAATGTGACTATAATGCCTTGGATCTTCCTAATTAAAACATATTTGGTAAGGTGATAAAGACGGGTAACCATGCAGGTGATAAAGTGACCATCAACTGGAGTGCCTACTACTACCATAAAAGAATCACAACTCTGGAGTCACAAGAATTCTGTGTATATTTATTTACTGATGAAGCTATAGAGGTAAATATGGATAAGCAGAGGGTGAATGGGGAAAAAAGAATTAAGAAATGGATCATGAGCAGGGCAGAGAACATGTTTAAAGGGGTCATGGAATGGGGTCTTGAAAATTGACTGCTATTTTGAGATTTGCAATGTGGAGGGTTAAACATTTACTCTCAACCCTGAACATTTTTTGGTAGTGTAGTAGAAGAATAAAATCTCTAACTCTGCATGAGTTTTAATGTGTCACAAGAGGGAAATTGGCAATATAGGGGCAACAACTGAAACGAGAGGTTGAAAGGAAGGCTAAAGTATGGCAATTTTAGGAGAGGTTCAAATGAAACAATAGACCCTAATGTAGCTTGGAAGAGAGAACATACATATTGATTTACTTCTTTAAGGCTTCAGGAAACTCTCCTCCCCCCAAAAAGAATTTCTTTTCTCCCAAATTTCCCTCCTTTTGCCTGTCCAGGAATATCTACTGTTCTCTAATATCTAATGTTCTATATTCTCTGATTGCATCTTTTACCCAAATGTTACCTGTATCCTAATTTTTGCCTCAATATAATAATTGTTTAACTATTTTTCAGTCATATCTGACTCTTCATGCTCCCAATTAATGGATTTCTTGGAAAAGATACTGGAGTAGTTTGACATTCCCTACTCTAGTTTATTTTACATATGAGAAACTGAGACAAACAGGGCTTTGTGACTTACCCAGGATTACATAGCTAGTAAGTATGTGAGGTGGATTTGTAGTCTTCCTGACTCCAGATCTGGTACTATATCCACTGTGCCCCTTAGATGCCTAATATATAATGCCGTATTTATGTAGTGCTTTTGAGTTTGCAAAGTTCTTTCCAAATATTAACTCATAACATACCCTATGATATAACAACCCTATGAGGAAGGTGATAATATTATTCCATTTTCTATATGGGTAAACTGATATAGACAGAGGTTAAATGACTTGCCTACAGTCACACAATTAGTATCAGATTCAAAATCTGAATTCAGGATTTCTTGACTGCAAATCGAGGCTCTATCCATTGTATCACCTAGCTGGCCATAAAGAAGATAAGATTAGCTACATACTCCAAACTTGAAATTAGGATAGAGGCAAACCTATGTTCATATGTTTGGACTTTTTCTTAATATCTCTAACATGAAGTATAGCTCTTGGCTAATGTAATTGTACTAATATTTTATGTGTCATCAACTTTGTAAGCAAACAACAGAGGAAGGGCCATCATCATTTGTCCTGATGTGAAGAGGGGATTAACTGTTGTGAGAGGATATTGCTAATTAAATTTCCATCCTCTGATGTAGAAGAAAAAAGTGGTCAATATGGAAACAAGTTAGCTAGGTGAAATTCAGCCTTTGATCCTTTTAGAAGAAAAGAAACAAACAAAAAACTGATGAAGTACTTACTTTCCCTAGGGCAACCCACTTGTTTTATGGTGAGGAAAAAAGACTTGTAATATCTGAATATTGAATATTCTTTGAGATGTAGTGATCTAAAGTATAAGCTTGTTGTTATATGCTGAAGTTTAAAGCCTTCAAGGATAATGGGCTGGAATGGAGTAGGAAGTCTGAAGAGTGACTTGAAAGTCAATTGTTGTTGTTCAGCTTTAAGTGATCTCATGGCTTTGTCCATGGGATTTTTTTTTTTTTTAGCAAAAATACTGAACTGGTTTGCTATTTCATTCTCCAGTGTGTCCCTATTTTACAGATGAGGAACTGAGGCAAATAGGAGTTGTAACTTTCTCAAGTCACACTGTAAGTGCCTTAGACTGAATTTGAACTTAGAACTTCCTGATTTCAGCACTGGTGCTCTCTCCATTATATGACCTAGATGCTTAATGCAGTAGAAGACTGCATAAAAGGTATATTTGAGTATGTATATATGCATAAGTAATATATTTTTGAGAGTTCCAAAGGGATGAAGGTTTTAGATGAAATGGATTTGACTCTCAATTAGATCAGTAAATAATTCCAAGAAAACATAGACTTTGAATACTGAGTAGACACCAATAGAAAGAAAAGAACACATGGTGATAATTACTTCTGATTTCCAGAATAGATTAATTTCTGGTCAAAGAACTATGAATGAATAGAAAAATGTAGGTAAATACATTCTATCTCAAGAATTTCATGGGAAGAGTCCACAACTAATGTAGACTAATCCTGGCTTTGAAAAAAAAAAGTCAAATTAAAATATATATGATTAGTCAGCTGCATGATTAATTAGAGCTGGGAAAGGATTTGGAAATTGGGATTCAGTAATCCTTAGCTAGCTGGCTCAGTGGTTAGATTAAAAAATTTAGAGTTAGAAAAACATGGGGCAGCTAGGTGGTACATTGGATAGAGCACCAGCCCTGATGTCAGGAGAATCTGAGTTCAAATCTGGTATCAAACACAATCTTTTCTAGCTATGTGACCCTGGGCAAGTCACTTAATCCTGTTTGCCTCAGCTTCCTTCATGTGTAAGATGAGCTGCAGAAGGAAATGGCAAACTGCCAATATCTTTGCCAAGAAAACCCCAAATAGGTCACAAAAAGTTGGACACAATCAAATAACAAGTCTGTGTTCTAGTCCTACAAACAAATAACTTTTAAGCCCAATTTTTATATCATTAAAATGAGGAAATTATACCAATTCTCTAACATTAAATGAATGCAACAAGCTACACAAAATAAAAATAATATATATTTACTTCTTCTTACAGAGAAATTTGAAGACTAAACACAAAATAAACAATTAATTGACTAATTATAGATAATCAGGGATCATTATTTCAATTTTATAGTAATTTTTGCCTTATCTTCAATATTGTATTCTTTCTTAGATTAAAAAAAAACTAAAGTGCTAAAGTTAGAAAATTTAAAACATTTAAAAATGTAAAGACTTTGGGTACAAATTTAAGGTAAGTTTATAATAAAAATGGATATAATTATTTTAAGTGGGTTCTACTGTTTACCAAGTAAGAAAATAAACAATTATATTCTTATGTGTGTTCCACACTTGGCTATTACAACCAAAATTCAAATTTTCACTGATTCTATGAATTATATTTTCTAATAATTAATTATAATTTTTAATATCTAAGACATTATTTGTTTTTCCCCTGAGGCAATTGAGGTTAAGTGACTTGCCAAGGGTCACACAGCTAGGACATGTTAAGTGTATGAGGCCAGATATGAACTCAGATCCTCCTGACTTCAGGACTGGTGCTCTATCCACTGAGCCATCAAGCTGCCCTTAAGGATCATAGTTTTACTTATGATTATATGTGATCTTAACAGAATGGGATTTGGCATTCTTTCTTTCTTATTTTTTTTTCTTTTTGATCTGATTTTTCTTGTGCAATGTGATAATTATGGAAATATGTATAGAGGAATTGCACGTTTCACATATATTGGATTGCTTGCCATCTGAGTTAAGGGTTGGAGGAAGAGAGACCTCAAAGAAATACAGCCTCAATTGTAGGACTCCAAAACGCTAAAAAGGGAGAAATGCAATTTAATTCAATTCCAGTGTACCTATGAGGGAAGAATGGGATCAATTAACAAAAGTTTGGGGAATGGGTAAAAATACTCATCTTAATTTAAGCTCTTGGGGGCGTTCTAAATCAGCTCAATCTATCTGGAAAAAAATGATTTAGATATATGGCCCTAATCTGATCTAAACTGATGAATTGTTGACTCAGTAATAAGATAAAGGGGTAAAGGTTGGATAGGGTGGGGACAAAGCCCTGATTGATGTGAAGGTCAGAGGTCAAGAAAATAAAATGTGATCAATTGATGAACAATTAATCATAAACTTTTTTTTTTAATGAAACTTTTGTTTGTCGCCCAGAAATAGAAGCATTTAAGCCAGGTGACTTGGATAAGGCAATCCAATGTCACCACTGCTGCTGTTCTATTTGGCTCTAATTTTTCTGGAATTCTCTGTTTCTCCTTTCTTCTAAAAGTCCCGAGTCTAGACTCAGCAAGGTATTGCAAAAAGAATACTTCTGTGATTTGTATATGAACCATCATGGTTTTAGGAGTATGCATTACCCCTGAGGAAGATAAGGGCCGGGGCCAAACCTGACAGGTGGAGAGATATGAGTGGTAAGGCAATCTCTAAGATGTCTGGTTTGTGAAACTGTTAAATGTTTCTGGAGCTTCACTCTACCTGGAAGGAAGCCAGCGTTGTCCATGAAATAGTCCCTCCTAATGTCCTTGTACCATTTTCCTGCTTCCCCTCCCCTCCCCACTAGCAGGGCTAAGTTGGAAGTGAGACAGCAGATCTAGATGTGACTCTTCTAATTACCCAGGCCAAGAGACAGCAACCATCCTTCCCAAGTCAATTAATCCCCAAAATGTCAGACCCAGCCCGGTTGCACTTGGAGTCCCGGATTCATGCAATACGCTTGTAGAAGGTTGAGCAGAGATCCAAGGAAGAGAGATGTGTGTTTCACGGAGGAGAGAAGAAAGGGGGAAGAGAAGGGGAGGGTATGGGGGACGAAAGGTATCCCTTCCCAAGAAGGAGTGGCAGCAACAATGATTGATCTATTTTCTGAATTGTGTGTGTAGAAGTTCTGAAAAGAGCTTTACCCCAGGGGATGCTCCTGCAGACTGAGTTCTGGTGCTCACCTACTAATACCTCCGTGGACACCACTTCTCCCTCCAATTTCCTACACGAAAGGCTTTGGGTTTCCCTGGGGCTAGGCTAGCCCAGACTAGCCTCAGTTTAGCCTCAGTTTCTGGATCTAGAAGAATCGAGCCGTAACTGCTCCCTCCGCACTAACACCAAATGTGGACAGCTGGAACTTTGACCTACCTTCACATTGGTCCCGCTCTGAAATCTACTCCGCACCAAGACAGTGTCAGAGACAGGAATGAATGTCTTGGTTATAGCCTACTAGGTCTTCAGAGGAAAGGGCAAACCTCTCAACTGTTCCTTCTCTGGGCCGAACTAATAGCTGCAGAGGTATCCACAAAGTGCAAATTGCAGCCTTCACACCTTGAATACAGAGCCACCTTTTCCTTGGCTTTTCTTTTTGCCTCTAGGGCAAAGATCTTTTCACCTGACACTTGGAGCTTTTTTTCTTGCCCAGACTCACAATGGTGCTAAAAGGAAGTTTAGAACTCCCCTGGCTAATAGCTAACTGTGTCCTTTCTTTGCCTATCATTATCTCACCTTATTTACTACATTTTGCTCAGTAAGGGCCGGGGTCTGGAAGCTGAACTTGCACATAAGTCACTCTGGGTCACACCCACCCATCTTCTCAAACTTAACTTGTTGCCAAGCTTTAGGCAGAGTCTTGCACATCCTGACTTCTGCTCCACATGTCTTTTTGGAAGTGAATGTTTGATAAACTTCATGTACCAGCACTGCTGCTAATGTCTTTGGATATTTGCTATTCAGACTGATTCTGTCTCCTTCAATGTTTATACTGTATATATGCTTTATGTACAATCCCTTGTTTGACCTATTTGGAGGATTATACAGCTGCCTTTGAAGTTGAATAATAAGACATTTGAACCTTAGAAATTATTTGCTTTTAACTGAGATTGATGATATCTATAGTTCCTTTCAGTATAATGCAATTTCTTTATTTGTTCTTTAATATTTTTGAATTTTTCATTTTGAGATATTATATTTACAGATCCTACTTTTTTAGTGTTCTCCTATATTTTTCCCATTCTTTCATTTTTATTTTGTAAATATCTTGAGTTTTCAAATTTGTTTCTTGTATTTGGCAGATTGTAGGATTTTATCCAACTTGTCACTCTTTTTCATTTTACTCAATTGTTTTATGCATTCACATTAAAAGTTAAGGGGATTAGATATATATTCTCTTCCATCTTTAACACTGTCTTTTTCTCAATATACTATTTTTCCTTTTGTTGTAAATACTATACTATATCCTTTCAGTTAATTTACCTGATTTTTCAAAATATGGCTTTCTTCTCCTCAACTGATGCTGTCTTTTCATTTGTTAACCCTTTTCCTTTGAGATTTTGTTTATTAATTTCTTTTCCTTCCTGCTTTGATCTGGTTGTATAGTTTCTCCTCTTCCCCCCCTCCCCCTTTTCCCTTTCAATTAATGATGTAGATTCTTTTCCTCTCTTCCTTTTTTACATGGTCTTCATTAATTTTTAAAATTTAATATCATCCCCCTTTTATTTTTTCCACTTAATATTATTTTTCCAATTATATGGCATGTAGTTTTCAACATTCTTTTTGTATGATTTTGAGTTCCAAATTTTTCTCCCTCCTTCTGTTCTCTCTCTTCCTCTCCCAGAAGCAAGCAATCTGATTGCTTTCCTGTTCAAAAATATTTTCTTTTACTCTCTTCCATATTCATCTTTTTTTTGTCCTCTCTGAACTATCACTCTCTGGAATATGACTTTTAGTTTCTCTGATTTCTATTCTCAGTATTCATTATGTAATCAAAATTACAAGGTATCCATTCTATACTCTGTCTCCTGAGAAGTTTCTGCCTACAGAGATTTGCCCAATAGATTCTCCCTTTTTGTTCATTTCATTCACAGATCAATGCCAATTATTGCAAGTTTCAGAAAGCTGCTCCTTTGTAAAGCCTGTCCAACAGCATATCCCTGATTATGAAAGCTATTAGTAATTTATACTCTTCAACTATTACTTTTTCCCCTTCTTTGCATCCAAATTTATGACTTGGGTCCTGCCCTTTTTCTCCTCCAGATTCCAGGTGCTTTCTCCTCTCTGAAGGTAGAGTAAATGAACCTTTCAAGCATAAAATCTCCCAAATCACACTCAGTGCAAAATTCCAATCTCCTTTTACCGACCACCTCCCTTCATCCAGAGAAGCATTCATTGGAACCCACTCCCATCACCAAAGAATGGTGTTCTCTCCCTTCCCCATAGTATTTTTCAATTGTTTTCCTCCTCATCCCCTCTCCTTTAGGCTCTTTTCTTTCTGAGACAACAAAAATCACCTTCTCCTCATTGCTAGCCCTTGATTTGATGCTGACACATAACATATTCCTTTCTATTTCTCTGCTGCACCTCCTCATGCACCTTCTCATGCTGTAAAGTCCCAAAGAAAAAATTGATTCATCTGAAGGTAGAGTGTTAACAAGTTTTATCCATGATGTCCCAGGCCTGCTTCTTCACTGTCATCTCTAGCTGATTTATACCACCAATAGACTTATGCTTCCATCCCTGTTTCTTGTGTAGTCTTTCTGTTGCTATTTCTTTTTCTGTTGTTGTCCTTGGCTGCTGCATTTATTCACTCCTCCTGAATGTCTGTTGTTTGGGGTATTTGAGAAGCAAATAATTTCTTCAATTCTGGTTTCAAATGTTTTTGTTATTGAACTTCCATCTTTCTTCATTTATAATTAAGCTCAGATTTGCAGAGTAGATAACCCTATACGGTATACTGAGCTCCATTACTCTTTGTAACACATTATTCCATTCTTCTTTTATATTTTATAGTGGATACAAAATAATTTTGCATTATTTGAATTTTCTTTCCTTTGTATTTAAAGATCTTTCTCCTGAGTGCTCATAAAATTTGTTGTATCTGAATTGAACCATTTACTTAACCATGTGAAATTTTTTAATGAAATATCATTTTCTTTGTTCAGAAGTACTTTTTATTACTTCTATATTTAGAAGTACTTTTCTATTATTTCTTGTATAGTGATATTGAAAGTTTTTGTCCTTTCATGTTTATTTGACAGATCTATGATACTTAAGTTTTTTAAATGCATACTGTCTTAGAGATCAATATTTTTCACTTGTATAATGAACACGATTTCTTTGAATGCTTTTTAAAAATTTTTCTTCTTCTACATTTCTCTTCATTTCGTATATTAGCATGGCCAATAATTTTTTTTTCTATTTGTTCCTTTGGTGAGAATGCTGCAACAAGTTTTACTGCTATTGTTTTTCTACATAGGCTATATTCTGTTCTCATAACTCTCATTTCTCTTTTGAACCATTCAGAAATAAAAAAAAAATTTGTGTTTTCACATTTCTTCATATTTCATAAGATCCTTTGTCTCATTAAGTATCGAATCATTTTCCCTTGTTTTTCAGCATTTATTCATAAATGTCTGATCTTGTTTACTAGATCTGAAGGCCATTTTTCCTTCTGTCACTGATATTTTCTCTTTATATCCAAGGTTTTCAAGTTATTTTTCTTTATGAGATTTTTTTTTATAAATTTCATTTATTTCTCCCCATATCCTTATTTACCTTTCATTGCTTATTCTTTTATTCTGGCCTCTCTATGATAGTTTCCTTGGGGGTGGGATCTCAAAGTATTTCAGTCTTCTCCCACATTGAGCAATTTGCAGTTCACCAACTCTATCCCAAATAGATCTCTATCCCAAGTAGATTTTGAGGAGACAGAATCGATCCCAATTGGACACTGAGCTCTTTCTATCAGGTGAGTGAAATGCTTCATTCCCAACAGGTGGCCTTCCTTGGCGTTCTGTTCTTCACATTTGTTTTTCAGTTCACTGGTCTAGAAGAAGTAGTGTGGAGTGCTGCTACACTGGTGCAATGGGGTTTTTCACTCCAACTCCAACAGCTCAGAACTTCACAGCACTGGTGCTATGGAATTGTCTGGTCATGCTGGCTAGCTGTGATGACATAGCAAATTTCTATTGTCTGAAGCAGGAGTCTTTAAGAGGCACAATAAAAAAGAAGCAAGAAAATAAATAGTGTGTGAGGTTGGGTTTTATTGTAAGCTCATATGTTTAGTCTTTATGTCTGCTAATACAGCCTTTCTACTAGTAGGTTGGAAGGTAGGGGAGGGTTGTTAAGTGAATACAGGCTCAGTGAGGAACAGTTCATATCATTTTATTTTAAATCTTTTGGAATCTGTGTGTTCTAATCCATAGAGATAGCTGAAGTTGCTTTTCTTTGGAGCATAATTTCTAATTAGAGAAGTTTGAGAAGTCATAAGGATGAACAAAAATGTCTACCTTAATATTCATATCAATTTTATTCAACATACCAGAGCCTATATGTGTATAGGGTTCAAAATATATAATGTGATTTCATCTAATCCTATGATAAATCTCTGAGGTAGTTAAATTATTATCTCCTTTTTACATATGAAAATCCTATAGCTCATAGAAATAAAGTTTTTAAGTGTCTAAAGCAAAAGTTAAATCTAGGTCTTTTGATTCAAATCCAATGTATTTTCCATCACACCGAGATCCCTTTTGTAAAAATTATATACAGTATAGTATTTTTAACAGAAGGCAATATAGATCATGAATACTCTTAGCCTCTGTAAAGCTTAGTCTTTAACTTATTATACTTATTAACTGATATCCCCCCCACACTTCAAATCCAAATCCACCTGGAAATGTCCTAAATAAAGAAAACATTTTGGTGGAGGTGATGGAAGTATGTGTATGTGAGTGTGTTTGCATATGACTATTTGTTTATATATTTGTGTGAATATCTTCCCTGAAACCACAAATTAAGTTTCATTGAAAACTTTCATGTAAGATTTCTGAAGATACTTTTTAATATTCTAGGAATGGATGGTGGTCTCTAAAACATAGGAACAAGTCATGATTTAGATTAAAAGAAATTCAAGATATTTGCCACTTGGGGATTTATTGCTAACATCCTCTCATCCTCTGTATTTTGGCTTCAGTTCCAATAAAATATTCACTAACAGATTGACTCTTTCAAATACCAATTTTCAGTCTACATTCAAATTGTTATATTCCTTAATTAGTAAAAAAAATAAGTTCTTAAAATTACTGATAAAATATCTAAAAAGAAATATGCAAGTAACATTTGTTGTATCGTCTACCATGTTATGGAGCCAATATGTGAGATCATAGAACCAGAACTGGAAGGATCCTCAAATGTTAAGTAGTTCCATCCTACTTTGCAGATCAGGAAACAAAGGTACAGGAAGGCTAAGTAACATATAAAACAGAGAAGAATTGCATATTGAAAGGCCACAATCTTCTAAATAAGACTTATTTTATTTGGCTTTTTACATCCACCAAAAATCTAGTAGAATGTTAAAGTGATTCACTGAAGAAAAATAAAAGAATGATAAAATAAAACAAAAGGTATATATAACAGCTTCAAGATTTTCATATGTAAAAAGAAAATAATAATAAATTTATTATCTACTTCAGAAATTTATTATAGGATTAGATGAAATTACATAATATATATTGAACCCTATACATATATAGACTGGTATGTTGAATAAAATTGATATAAACAATAAAGTAGAGGACTAGATATTTTCTTTGATCCTTATGACTTCTCAAACCTCTCTAAAATAGACATTATGCTCCATAGATAAAGCAACCTCAGCTATCTCCATGGACCAGCATTCTATCTATATAACCATATTGTTGTATGTGATAAAGACGTGGTTAGAAAATAAGTGAGATTAGAAGGAGCAATAGACTAGAAGAGATAAGGATTTCTACATTCTGGTCCCAATTATGCCCTAATTGTATATCTTTGGTCAATTCTCTTAATGTTCTTTCTCTAAGCCTTATTTTCTTTATATGAATAATGAATAATTGAGTTATTTTAAGGCCCCATGCAGTTCTAAAGTTCTATAATTCTATATTAGAGGTCATTCTGTTATTTTTTTAATAATTTACCTAATGATAATAAAATAGCAAAAACTTAATAATGTTATAATAAAACTTTTGAACAGTGTGCAATTTTAATGCATCTTACTAAATGAGAGCCCCTATGGCTAAGTTGGAAAAATCACTAGATTAGAAAAGGTATCAGAATACCTAGGTCCCATAAAATTTTAGGCAAATCACCTTAATTTCAGCATCTTCAATATGGAAATTATTTCACCTCTTGTACCTACTTCACTGAGTTGTTCTGAGAATCAAATGAGATAATATATAAAAGTATTTTGAAAATCACATAATATTGCCATACCAATCAAACTCCCAAGAAATTATTTTACAGATCTAGAAAAAATAGTAGCAAAGTTCATTTGGAAGAACAAAAGGTCAAGGATCTCAAGGGGATTAATGAAAAAAAAGGCAGATGAAGGTGGCCTTGCTGTACCAGATCTAAAACTATATTATAAAGCAGCGGTCATCAAAACCGTTTGGTACTGGCTAAGAAATAGAGCAGTCGATCAGTGGCACAGGATAGGTTATCAGGACAATCTAGGCAATAACCTTAACAATCTAGTGTTCGATAAACCGAAAGACCCCAGCTTTTGGGATAAATACTCACTATTCGGCAAAAACTGCTGGGAAAATTGGAAACTAGTGTGGAAGAAATTAGGGCTTGACCACATACCAAGATAAGATCTAAATGGATTCATGATCTAGATATAAAGAGGGACTTTGTAAGCAAGTTAGAGGAACGTAATATAGTTTATCTCTCAGACCTGTGGAGATGGAATAAATTTATGTCCAAAGAAGACCTGGAACTCCTAATTGAACACCAGATGGATAATTTTGACTATTTTAAGTTAAAAAGTTTCTGTACAAACAAAACAAATGCAGACAAGATTAGGAGGGAAGCATCAAATTGGGAAATCATCTTTACATTCAATGGTTCTGATAAAGGCCTCATTTCTAAAATATATAGAGAATTGTCTCATATATACAAGAATTCAAGCCACTCTTCAATAGATAAGTGGTCAAGGGATATGAACAGACAATTTTCAGATGATGAAATTAAAACCATCTCTAGTCATATGAAAAGTTGCTCCAAATCACTATTGATCAGAGAAATGCAAATTAAGACAACTCTGAGGTACCACTACACCCCTGTCAGATTGGCTAAAATGACAGGAAAAGATAACGATGAATGTTGGAGGGGATGTGGGAAAACTGGGACACTAATACATTGTTGGTGGAACTGTGAACGGATCCAACCATTCTGGAGAGCAATTTGGAGCTATGCTCAAAAAGTTGTCAAACTGTGCATACCCTTTGACCCAGCAGTGTTTCTACTGGGCCAATATCCCAAAGATATTTTAAAGGAGGGAAAGGGACCCACATGTGCAAGAATGTTTGTGGCAGCTCTTTTTGTAGTGGCTAGAAACTGAAAACTGAAGGGATGCCCATCAATTGGAGAGTGGCTGAATAAATTATGGTATATGAATGTTATGGAATATTATTGCTCTGTAAGAAATGACCAGCAGGATGATTTCAGAGAGGCCTGGAGGGACTTGCATGAACTGATGCTGAGTGAAACGAGCAGAACCAGGAGATCATCATACACGGCAACAACAGTATTACATGATGATCAATTCTGATGGACATGGCTCTCTGCAACAAAGAATTGTCTCAAACCAGTTTAAATTGTTCAATGAAGAAAACCATATACACCCAGAGAGAGGGATATGAAATATGGGCCACAACGTAACATTTTCATGATCTCTATTGACATTTGCTTGCATTGTGTTGCCTTTCTCTGATTCTTTTTTTTTTCTTGTAGATAGGATTTTTCTTGCATAACTTCTCAAGCATTTCAACATTATTAATATGTAGTGGACTTCCTGCCATCTAGGGGAGGGGAGGGGACTGGGGGTAAAATTTGTAATGGAAAGCTCTGTAAAGATCAATGTTGGGAAACTACCCATATACATGTCATACAAATAAAAAGCTTTAAATTAAAAAAAAAGAAAAAAAGAATAAAAGAAAAAAAAGAAAATCACATAATATTGAAGAAATACTTTTACAGCATATGCTTTGTTTTCTTGTCATGTTAAGAGTTAAAAGAATTGCTTGTTGAAAGGGCACATTCTTCTAATAAGACTTATTTTATTTGCCTTTTTACATCCACCAACAATCTAATACAATATTAAAGTGATTCACTGAAGAAAAATAATGATAAAATGAAAATACCAAAAGTTATATCTAATTTAAGAAGCATAATGAAGGCTGTAATTAATCTCTTAGATTCAGATAAAATTAGAGTTTTCCTAAGAAATGAATCTTTCTTTACACTCAAAAAAAAGTATTCATCAATCAATTGTTTTTTTCCTGTTATCTTTCTCCCCAAAATAGTTACTTCCAATTTTGGCCTCAAAGAATCATAAGAGACATGCATAGTAGTCAAAGTTTCTAAAGTCATTTGGATCAATTTACTGCATTCTATGTTTCCTTGCCCTTATTAGATATTGAAGTGAGTAAAGGGAAGTAATCCAAAATCTATTTAATATCTAGTGGAAATGACTTCAGCTGAGACTTGCTTGAATTTCCTCATCACAGGTGACTTAAATGACAATTATACATGAAGAGTAGACAACTGTGGTATTTTTTCCAGTGACTTTCCTTTTACTATCAACCAATTCCTTCCAAAAACTATTTTGTTCTTTTTTTCTCCCTAAAAGCTCTTGTATTTTGAGCTGCTAGAGAGACTTTAGTAATTAGAATATGCATCATGCCATAATTTGTATGTGTTCCTTTTGTTTCTTTCTGGTTTTTGTAAGGTTTTGGAGGGGTTTGGGTGGAAAAGATTGGCTCCCTTTCACTCTAACAATTGGGCTGAGAAGCTAATCTTTCCAAGAGTTTATTGATATGATATACTCACTCAGGCTTAATATTTTGATCTATTAGGGAAGAAAAAATGTACTAACATTATAAGTTTCCTGGGGATGTTAAGGTCAACATATGAGTGATATTTTATCTCATGGAAGGCTAGAGTTAGTCTAGCTAACCTGTGGTTTATTGGTACCAAAAAGAGAGGATTCAGAAAGTTCAGTTATCCAAGGCTGTTCATCTATCTATGTATCTATGTATCTATGTATCTATGTATCTATGTATCTATGTATCTATCTATCTATCTATCTATCTATCTATCTATCTATCTATCTATCTATCTGTATCTATAGATCTATCTATATATTTACGTGGGGAGAATATATGAGGTAGTGATAAGTGATCTCCAGAACCAAAGAGGAGCATAATATTGCCTCTCCCCAAGGAACATATACATACCCCCCAAAACTTCCAGATATCCCACAAAGTAAGGGTTCTGTCAATTCAAAATATAAATCAGTAGATAGGTTATTTCTTCACTCAAATGTCATCAGACATAATTAAAAATCTGTGACTGCATTTCCATTAGCACTGTATACATGTACTAGATATGAGACACTTCCATTCAATCATTTAGTAATTATTTATTGAGTACCTATTGTGTTCCAGCTGCTGTGCTAACTACTGGGGATACAATGAGGCAAAAAACAGTGTTTCTCCTTAAGGAACTCTAATGAGTCCTCTCTGGCTTCATTTTTAGCAGTCTAATTGAAATACTTAGGCTGAAGGTTTCCCTAAACTTGCTAAGATATTCTTTTAGACTTCTTAGTTTTTTCTTAAGGCCAACACTGCTTAAAAATTTTTGCTTTCAACATCATTACTTTTTTCGGAGTAGATTCTGGCAAGAAAACCATAGGCAGCAAAATACTCCCACATCATTTAAGCAATGTTCTGTCCTAGTTGACTATACTTTAACTATTAAGATGACAATTATGTTCTTCCTCACCTATGAGCAAACATTTGTCACCATTTAATTCTGTGATAACTTATGAGGTTTTGCAAGGTCTAAGGTACATGTTTTTCTACTCAGAACTACTAGCCTATGGTTTCCATCTTGAGCTTTTCGATGGCTCTGGCTCAGTCACTAGCTCAAAGGTTAATAAATAATTTCTGTCCTCAATACATAAATAAGCAATATAATCAAATTCAAAAGGCTTCCTATTAGTTACACTAGCAGAGATACACAGTATGGGATATATAATCTTTAAACACAAATGTAGTCCGTAGGGTCCAAGAGATAGAGTGAAATGTTATCTTTTGTAATGAATGTAAATATAGGAATTAATTTGAGATCCATGAGGACATGCTATATTTTTGCCCTGGGCTCCAGGGTAGTAAATAGCATAATGAGGCTCAAAAAAAAAAATAGATTTAAATTTATTAATATATATATATATATATATATATATATATATATATATATATATATATATATAGACTAAGCTGCTCCCAGACTAGTTCTACTCTATGCAACAGGATTGAGTTAGGAAACCCTGAGAAGAAGACAAGCTCTGCAGCCCTCTGAATCTAACATCAGTTCGAGGTATTTGTGCCGATGTAGTCTTGTCATAAATTCTCAGCAATAAATAACTGCCAGCTTCTTTTGTCTTAGGAGGCATTGTAATACTGTAAGTCAGAGTATTTTTGGGGGGTGTTGTTTTATTTTTTGCATTCTTTTAGATTTCAGATCCTACATCAAATTAAAAACTGGTCCCTTAGATTATATATTTTTTTCCTTTGGCCAGGTCATTGGGCTTAAGTGACTTGCTCAGGATCACATGTCAAATGTTTGAGGTTGAATTTTCTCTCAGATCTTCCTGACTCCAGGGTCTGTACTCTATCCACTGTGCTGCCCAGCTGCCCTCCTTTAGATTTTTTGAGTAATTCTCTTTTCTTTATAGCAGTCATCTGTCTTTACTTCACTGAGTCTGTGGAACATACTATCCAGGACACAAATGTTTCCTCTCCAGAGTTACAAGACAAAACTTCAGAATGTACCTTGTAGTGAATCCTTGCTCTGAATTACTTTCAGTTTACCCCACACTACTAATGTCAATTATATCTCATGAATGCATTGGACATTTTAACATATATTTCCTTTACAGGTAAATTATATTTCTTTCTCTTTCTCAATCATTAATTTCCAGTGATCCCTCTATTCCCCAATTTAAATTTCTTTAGGAATTTAATCTTTAAATTGTCTAGGAATTCTAGAATAGCTTTCAGAGTACAGAGTTCTGTTTAACTCTGAAATAGTTAATAAATAATTCACATCTCCATGAATTATTCCTCTATATGAAGTGATTCCTCTATAATTTTCTACAATATCATTAAGTATTCCAAATGTAAAAAAGTCCTATGGAATATTTAATCCAAATGATTTATAAGAGCACTGAAACATTTCTTTTTTTTCCGTTTTTTTTCTTTTAATAAAGCTTTTTATTTACAAAACATATGAGTGATTTTTCTACATTGACCTTTGCAAAATTTTTTTTCCCAAGCTTTTCCCCTCCTTCCCCCCACCCCTCACCCCTAGATGACAGGTAATCTAATACATGCTAAATAGGATAAATTATATGACAAATACAATACATGCATACATATCTATACAGTTATCTTACTGCACAAGAAACATCAGATCTAGAAAGAGAAGAAGAAAAAAAAACAACCTAAGAAGGAAAACAAAATGCATGAAAATATTCATAGAAAGCGTTAAACTGCTTTGTTGTGGTTCACACTCAGTTCCCACAGGCCTCTCTCTGGACATATATGACTATGTTCATCGCTGAACAATAGGAACTGGTTTGAATCACATCATTGTTGAAGAGAACCATGTCCATCAAAACTGATCATCATATAGTCTTGTTGCTTTGTATAATGTTCTCCTGGTTCTGCTGATTTCACTCAGCATCGCACTGAAACATTTCAAGTCTTTCTTCTCATTTTATCCTAAATTCTCTATAATGTACACATTGTAACAAATAATAATGTCATGCATATAATTATGCAGTTTTAGCTGGAGTATAGGATCTTTTTTGCTAGAATAAGTTCAAAATACACATAATTCAATGAAAACACATCAACAAGCTTCATTAGCATGAATTCCAATGCAAAAAAACACAGCATAGGTAAGCTATACATATTTGTAGCATGATTAGGAAAGTAATGCAAAGCAAAGTACAATGAAGCCTCTTTATGCTACTTACTACCCTAGAGCCCCTGGGATAAAATATATATCATATCTTATTGTGCTTATCAGTGGATCTCAAGTGACCCCCTATATTTACATTCATTACAAAAGATACTATTTCAGCCTATAAAATCTCTTGAACTCTGTGGATTTCAGTTCAGAAGTGGTTTCTTAGGAGAGAGAGAGAGAGAGAGAGAGAGAGAGAGAGAGAGAGAGAGAGAGAGAGAGAAAGAGAAAGAGAGAGAGAGAGAAAGAGAGAGAGAGAGAGAAGGAGGGAAGGAGGGAGGGAAAGGAGGAGGGAAGGAGGGAGAAGGGGGAAAATCATAAAATCAAATATTACTCTTAAAATATAGAATTTTTAATGATTATATAATAAATTTAACAATGGATATGGGGGAGGGGTACAGAGCCAAGATGGCATAGAAGACACACATCTTTTCCTGATCTTTCCCCATGAACCTCAGACTAACTAGCAAATCAAACCTCGGAACCCAAATATTGGGAGTGTAACAAATTACCAGCAGAAGATAATTTTGAAGATCTTCAGAAAAGGTCTGTTTCAATCAGGCACAGAGGGAAGCATGCCAAGTACAAGTAGGCCAAGCACAGATGCCAATGCAGGCAGCACAGACCCAGGAGTGGTGGGGACTCTGCATGGTGAAGAATCTATGGGGAGGAATCTACAGCAAAGTTGGCTATTCTGTCCTGTTTGCAAGCCAGTAGATTAGCAGAGAAGTTATAAAACATCCAACACAAACACAAAAGGTAAATAATGAACCCCAAAACAGCAGAATTTCACAAGACCTAATCATACTCACCCCGTACCAGAAGTGTTAGCATGGACTCGGTGCAGCCACTGCCGTTTGTAGAGGAAGCTCCTGCTGCTTGTAGAGGAAGCTTAGAAAATCTCCTTTGCCCTAAAAGCAGATCTCAACTTTTTAAAAAAAAATATGAGCAAAAACAGCAAAAACAATTCTGACTATGGTGAAAGAGAACAGATTTCAAACTCTGAGGTCACTAAAAGCAGATCATCTCCAGATGAAGCCCCAAAGGGTGATATAAATTGGTCTCCATCTCACAAGACTTTCTTGGAAGAAATTTAAAAGGATCTTAAAGGAAAGCTGGAAGAAAAATGGTGAAAGGAAATGAAAACTTTACAAGAGGTCTTGGAAAAGGAAACACAAAAATTATCTGAAGAAAATTCATTACAAAATAGAATTAGTGAAATGGAATAAGCATGTAACACTTTACAAAATAGATTTGACTATTGGAAAATGGAAATGGAAAAAGAAAACAACTCCCTGAAAAACAGAATTTATGAAATGGAAAAAGAAAACAACTCCCTGAAAAATAGAATTTGTGAAATGGAAAAAAAATCATAGAACAAAACAACTCATCTAAAAATTCAATTGGCCAAATACAAAAAGAACTTAAAAAAGGTAAATAAAGAAAATAATTAAAATCAGAACTGAACAAATGGAAATGAGTGAGTCACTGTGACATCAGGAATAGTCAAGCAAAATGAAAAAAAAAATAGAAGAAAATTTACGATACCTATTGGGAAAACAACCAACCTCAAAAATCAATCTAGGGGAGACAATCTAAGGCTTATTGGACTTCCTGAAAACCATTATAAAAAAAGGCATCTAGACATTATCTTACAGAAAATTATGAAAGGGGAACTGCCCCAATGTTTTAGAATCAGAAGGTAAAATAGCCATTGAAGGAATTCACAGACCTCCTGAAAGAGACCCTAAATGAAAACTCCAAGAAATATTGTGGCTAAATTTCAGAACTATTGGACCAAGTTAAAAATATTGCAAGCAGCCAGAAAGAAACAATTCAAATACCAATGAGCTACAATAAGGATTATCCAGGACCTAGAAACTTCTACCTTAAAGAATTGAATTGCCTGGATTTGATTTTTCAAAAGGCAAAGGAACTTGGAATGCAGCCAAGAATAAACCAACATGCTAGACCAAAAAGTAATTGGAAACTAAAAAATATAATCTTAAAGAATGAATGGGTGGGGGCAGCTAGATGGCATGGGGCAGCTAGATGGTGTAGTGGATAGAGCACCAGCCCTGAAGTCAGGAGATCTTGAGTTCAAATGTGGTCTCAGACATTTAATATATCTTAGCTGTGTGACCCTGGGCAAGTCACTTAACCCCAATTGCCTCAGCAAAAGAAAAAGAAAAAAGAAAAGAAAAGAAAAAAAGAAAGAGAAAAAAAGAAAGAAAAAAGAAAAAAATGAATGGATGAAACAGCAAATCATAGACACAATCAATAATTTTATCCAAGAGAATGACAATAATGACACAAAGTATCAGAATTTATGGGATGAAGCCAAAGTTGTAATATGGGGAAATTTTATATCTCTAGATATGTACTTGCCCAAAATAGAGAAAGAAAAGATCATTGGATTGGTCTTGCAACTAAAAAAGCTAGGGGGAATAAAACAAATTAAAAATCCCCCAATCAAATGCCAAATGAAATTCTAAAACTAAAAGGGAAGATTAATAAAATTGAAAATAAAAAACTTTTGAATTAATAAATAAAACTGAATTGGTTTTATGAAAAAAAACATTGAAAATAGATAAACCTTTAGTTAATTTGATTAGAAAAAGGAAAGAAGAAAATCAAATTGTTATTCTCAAAAATGAAAAGGGAGAAATTTCCCCCAATGAAGAGGAAATTAGAGCAATAATTATGAGTTATTTTGCCCAACTTTATGCCAATAAATTTGATAACCTAAGTGAAATGGAGGAATATCTACAAAAATATAGATTGTCCAGATTGACAGAATAGGAAATAAATTGCTTAAATATTCCCATTTTAGAAAAAATCTCCAAAGCCAGATGGATTTACAAATGAATTCTACCAAACATTTAAAGAACAATCAACACCAATACTATCCAAACTATTCGAAAAAATAGGGAAAGGAGTCCTGCCAAATTTCTTTTATAATATAGACATGGTACTGAAACCTAAACCAGATAGGATGAGAACAGAGAAAGAAAATTATAAACCAACTTCCCTAATGAATATTGATGCAAAAATCTTAAATAAAGTATTAGCACAATGATCATCCAAGGATAATACACCATGACCAAATAGGTTCTATACCAGGAATGCAGTCTGGTTCAATATTAGGAAAAGTATTAACATAATTGACTATATCATTAACCAAACTAACAACAATTTATATGATTATCTCAATAGATGTAGGAAAAGCATTTGATAAAATTCCCATTAAAAACACTAAAGAACATAGGAACAAATAGACTTTTCCTTAAAATAATCAGTAACATCTATTTAAAATCATCAGCAAGCATCATATGGAATGGGGATAAACTAGAACCATTCCCAATAAGATCAGGAGTGAAACAAGGTTGCCCTTTATCACCATTACTATTCAATATTGTATTAGAAATGTTAGCTTTGGCAATAAGAGAAGAAAAAAAGAGATTAAAAAAATTAGAGTAAGTAATGAGGAAGTCAAATTATCACTCTTTGCAGATGATACAATGGTATACTTAGAGAACCCTAGAGAATCAATTCAAAAACTATTAGAGATAATTTACATCTTTAGGAGAGTTGCAGGATACAAAATAAATCCACATAAATCATCGGCATTTTTATACATCGCCAACAAAGTCCTTCAGCAAGAGATACAAAGAGAAATTCCATTTAAAATGATTGTTGATAGTATAAATTTGGAAATCTATCTGCCAAGGGAAAGTCAGGAACTATATAAATACAACTACAACCTAAACTAATCTATCTATTTAGTGCTATACCAATCAAACTCCCAAGAGATTATTTAACTGAACTAGAAAAAATAACGACAAAATTCATCTGGAAAAACAAAAGGTCAAGAATTTCAAGGGAATTAATGAAAAAAAATACAAATGAGGGTGGCCTAGCTGCACCAGATCTAAAACTATATTATAAAGCAGTGGTCAGCAAAACCATTTGGTACTGGATAAGAAATAGAGTAGTGGATCAGTGGAATAGGTTAGGTTCACAGAACAAAATACTCAATGACAATTGTAATCTAGTGTTTGATAAACCCAAAGACCCCAGTTTTTGGGATAAAAACTCACTATTTGACAAAAACTGCTGGGATAATTGGAAACTAGTCTGGAAGAAATTAGGCATTGACCCACACCTAACACCATATACCAAGATAAGGTCAAAATGGATTCATGATCTAGGCATAAAGAATGATATTATAAACAAATTAGAACAATGTAGGATGGTTTACCTCTCAGACCTGTGGAGGGGGAAGGAATTTGTGACCAAAGAAGAACTAGAGGTCATCATTAATCACAAAATAGATAAGTTTGATTATATCAAGTTGAAAAGTTTTTGTACAAACAAAATGAATGCAGATAAGATTAGAAGGGTAGCAGTAAACTGGGAAAATATTTTTACATCCAAAGGTTCTGATAAAGGCCTCATTTCTAAAATGTATAGAGAATTGACTCAAATATAT
>JAJPUD010008117.1:23948-39974 GCA_023553655.1 Myrmecobius fasciatus | reverse complement strand
AAAAACAAAAAACCAAAAAAAAAAACAAGTTTCATTTGACTTCTAGTGCCATCCACTCAAGCTGTTATCCTGGATCTCTCTTATTTTTCTGAGGAAATTTATATTATAGTAAGTTTATTAGAATTTAAATTGTTAACCAAAAGTTATTACTCCACAAGACATGGTAAGTAACTTCATTAATCACAAGAGAAAGGCACATGCTTGTTGGAACTAATTATGCAAAGGAGTCCACAATATGTGCATAAACTTAAATATTTATACCTGTTTAAAATGCAGAAGTCTCATGGGAGGAGTAAAGAATAATTCCCTCCCAAATGGGGGTAGCACAAGAAGAGGAAGGGAACAATAGCAGTGGGGGATGAAGGGAACAATAGAAGTGGGGGAAGAAGTGAACAGGAGGGATTGGGAACTTTGGACCATGGAGGGAGGCTATTCTGTTTATCTGAAAGAGTTCCAGCTACAAAACAGTATATCAGTTTGGGAAGACTGGCTGGAGCTAAGCTTGGCTTCAATGGCACTGAAAATTTGATAGATTTCAGTTCCAAAAGATCACTTATGTTAGTTTAGGGGAGGCTTCATCTCTTAAAAACAGGAAGTCCTTTCAAAGCACATTCCTGGAAAAACCCCAAGATTGGTTTTTGGCTGCTTCCAACTTACAAAGATAGGGTACTGACTTTATACCTAATTAGGGTCACCTATAGAGTCAACAGAATAGAAGAATTTCAGGAAGGGAGTGAATTGCAGACATACCCTTAGCATTATATCTACCTGAAAATAGGAGCAGTTTAAAATTCCTTAGTCAGCAGAGATTTCCAGGAATTTATCTTAGGGTTAAGTAATGATTAGAAATTGCTAGTCAGAACAGGATAGGGGTTATCTAGATTTTCTTAGAGACTGACAAAATGAATGAATTATGTCAAATAATTAGGCTAGGGATCACAGAAATACCCAGTTGATTGAAGTTAATGGTAAGATACTTCAGTTCAAAAGAAGGAAGAATTTCATGATGATTATCATTGTTGCAAAATACAATAAGTTTTTGGGCAACAATGATCACATTGTCATTAATTGTTCAAGCAAAAAGTAAATGAGTATGTTTCAGCAACATTAAGAAAGTGATTTCTTCATTGAGTAAGAGGTTAAAATAGATGTCATTTAAAATCCTTCCAGCTGAGAAATTCTCTGATTATAATCATTTGTTTTTATCCTTTCCATATTGTTTTCAATGGGTGAAGATGTTTTGTTGCTCAGTATTTTACTGTCTGCTCTCCAGATACCTAAAAATGAATGTAAGGATATATGCATAAACATACACACACACATACACATATATATATATGTGTGTGTGTATTAATATTCAGGTTGTAATGCTCTGAGAGAGAAACTGAGGTAGTATTACAGATTGGAGACTAGGTAATATTTTAGTGATGTTAATGGAGAATTTAGAACCCATAGCTTTGGGTGAGACTGAATGAGATTCTTCTCTCAAAGCACCCAGTCCATTGAAAGTTTAGACTGGCAGCCATTAACCAGCTATCTGGATCTCAAAGTATCCAGCAATTAGTGAGTTTGCTGCAAGGATTCTAGGGCTCCCAGAACTCAGGAGAACAAAGAGCTCAAGAGGCAGAAGGAGGGGGAGGGCCCTGGGGGGATTGGACTTCCAGGAAAGGACTATAAATTCAGTTCTGACAGGTTGGGGATTATAGAGGAAGGATCATAAATTCTGATAAGTTTGGGAAGAAACTAGGAGACACTGAGTCTGAAGCCAAAAGATAAGGGGTATATATCTAGGTATTTGAGATGGGCCATCTGGAGGTTTTATGACTCTATGGAATGCTAACTCTGCTACCCAATTATTCCTGATGGTCACAAGGAGGGGGGGATTGCTACTGAGGAAGAATAATTAAGGGAAACTGAGACAGAACAATTGAAGGAAATTGAGACAGGGGAACTGTGGCACAAGGTCAAAATTAAACATCATTTTGCAATAAAGTTGGAATGAACAAAGAAGTTTTATTTCTAGCCTTCTAAAACATGTTACAAAAAAGAGTAGGGGATAATTTTTCAAATAACGTTCACAGAAAGTTCAATACATCTTTGTATTTAGACAGCAATGGTTCCTGAAGCAGGATATTATCAAAGCAAAACAGCATGTCCTTGTGGGGTTTTAGCAATTTTAACTAACTGTAGCTGGCAAAGATGCCCAGATTCCTTCCTCCAAAAAAAGTTTCTTGTAAGGAAGGACAGATACAGATTCTTCAGGAATCCAGAGAAAAAAAAATCAACCTCAAAAGACATTGAGAAAAATGTTTTTCTTATAAAGCATTGAGATAGTCTTATCAGAAGTATAAGTATTACCTCTTTGTTGGCCCACAAGTATTATATATTGCACACATTTTCAGTTTTATGATATACTTATCAGTTATGCTGATGCATATTTGTATATATTTAAAATAGTGCTTGTATTGGATGGCTCTCTGGAAAGGAGAAGGGAAGGGATATTAGAGGAAAACATGATTTAAAAAAGATATCTTAAAAAAAAACTTACTAAAATATGTTGCAACCTACATTAAATACCTGGCCAAGTAATTAAAAATAAAATTAAAATTAAAAATTAAAATTAAAAATAAAATCAAATTTGGATTTAGACTTACCTTATAATACTTCAATTCTATTTAAAATGAATAAAAATGTCTTAGCAATAGAAGAAAATACATTGTGAACACACAACTTAATACACTGCACTCATCCACATTCATTAAAATTTCTTTAGTGGCATACTATTTTGAACTTAATTTCAAGTGATTGAAGGGTTGTATGGTGTACAAATGATTGATTCCTCATATAAAAAACAACCAAATAATATAAGGATGCCCTGAAAACAGTTGCACTTTATCATTTAAAATAACACAATAGCTTTTTTATTTTCAAAATACATGCAAAGATAATTTTCAACACTAACCGTCGCAAAACCTTGTGTTTCAAATTTTTCTCTCTTCCTTCTCCCACCCCCTTCCTTAGACAGAAAATAATACAAAATGTGGTGAACATGTATAATTCTTAAATACATATTTTCACTTCAACCATGCTGCACAAAAAAAATTAGACCAAACAGAAAAAAAGAAAAAGAAAAGCAAACAAGAACAAAAAAAATGAAAAAATTATGTTGTGATCCACGTTCAGTTCCCACAGCCCTCTTTCTGGATGGCTTTCTCTACCGCAAGTCTATTGAAACTGGCCTGAATCACCTCATTGTTGAAAAGAGCCATGCCCATCAGAATTGATCATCACATATTGTTATTGCTATATACAATGTAGTCTTAGTTCTACTCACTTCACTTAGCATCAATTCATGTAAGTATCACCAGGCCTTTCTGCAATCAGCTTGCTGATTGTTTCTTACACAAAAATAATGTTCCATAACATTCATATGCCATAACTTATTCAGCCATTCCCCAATGCAAAAAGGGCTGCTACTGATATTTTTGCATATGTGGGTCCTTTTTCCTTTTTTTAATGATCTCATTGGGATACAGGCCCAGTAGAGACAATGCTGAATCAAAGGATATGCAGTTTGATAGTCCTTTGGGCAAAGTTCCATAATGCTTTCCAGAATGGTTGGATCAATTCACAACTCCAGTAACAACATATTAGTGTCTCAGTTTTTCCACATTCCTTCCAACATTCATAATTATCTTTTTCTGCCATCTTAGCCAATCTGAGATGTATGTAGTGGTATGTGAGAGTTATCTTAATTTGCATTTCTCTGATCAATAGTGATTTAGAGCATCTTTTCATATGTGTAGAAATGGTTTTAATTTCATCTGAAAATTGTCTGTTCATATCTTTTGACCATTTATCAATTGGAGAATGGTTTACATTTTAATAAATTTGAGTCAGTTCTCCATATATTTTTATCAGAAACCTTGAATGTAAATCTTTTCCCCATTTTATTGTTTCCCTTCTAATATTGTCTGCATTGGTTTTGGCTGTATAAAACCTTTTTAATATAATCAATACTATCCAATTTGCATTTCATGCCGTACTCTTGTTCTTCTTTAACCATAAATTCCTTCCTTCTTCACATATCTGAGACATAGAATATCCTTTGTTCTTCTAATTTGCTTATAGTATCACTCTTTATGTCTAAATAATAGATCCATTTCAACATTATCTTGGTATAGAGTGTTAGGTGCTGATTAATGCCTAGTTTCTCCCATACTAATTTCCAATTTTTCCAGAAATTTCTATCAAATAGTGAATTCTTATCCCAGAAACTGGGGTCTTTATGTTTATCAAACACTAGATTACTATAGTCATTGACTTTTGTGTCTTATAAACCTAACCTATTCCACTGATTGACTACTCTATTTCTTAGTACCAAATGGTTTTGATGAGCGCTGCTTAATAGTATCATTTAGATCTGTTACACCTAGGCTACCTTCATTTGTATTTTTTTCATTAATTCCCTTGAAATTTTGACCTTTTGTTCTTCCAGATGAAATTTGTTATTATTTTTTCTAGCTCTGTAAAGTAATTTCTTGGCAGTTTGATTAATATGGCACCGAATAAATAGATTAATTTAGGTAGAATTGTCATCTTTATTATTTTAGCTCGGTCTACCCATGGGCAATTGATATTGTTTCAATTGTTTAGATCTGACTTTATTTGTGTGAAAAGTGTTTGGTATTTTGTTCATATATTTCCTGACTTTCCCTTGGCAGATAGATTCACAAATATTTTATACTATCAAAAGTTATTTTAAATGGAATTTCTCTTTGTATCTCTTGTGGCTGAACTTTACTGGTGACATATAGAGATGGTGATAGTTTCTCTGGATTTATTTTGTATCCCACAACTTTGCTAAGTTGTAAATTGTTGCTAGTAGCTTTTAGTTGATTGTCTGGGATTTTCTTAGATACCATAATATCATTTGGAGAGAGTGATGATTTGGCTTCCTCATTACTTATTCTAATTCCTTTAATTTCTTTTACTTTTCTTATAGCTAAAGCTAACATTTCTAATACAATATTGAATGTTAATGGTGATAGTTGGCAACTTGTTTCACACCTGATCTTATTGAGAATGCTTCTCCTTTATCCCCATTACATATGATACTTGCTGATTGTTTGAGATAGATTTTACTGATTATTTTAAGGAAAATTCCACTTGTCCCTATGCTCCCTTTTTAATAAGAAATAGTGTTAGATTTTGTCAAATGCTTTTGCTGCATCTATTGAGATAATCATATGGTTTCTATTAGTTTGGTTATTGATATAGTCAATTATGCTAATAGTTTTCCTAATATTGAACCAGCCCTGCATTCCTGGTATAAATCCTATTTGGTCATGGTGTATTATCCTAGTGATAACTTGCTGTAATCAATTTGCTAACATTTTATTTAAGATTTTTGCATCAATATTCATTAGGGAAATTGGCCTATAGTTTTTTCTCTAGTTTCATCCTATCTGACTCTTGATATTTGCATCATAAAAGAAATATGGTAGGACTTCTTTCTCTATTTTTCCAAGTAGTTTACATAGTATTGTAATTAATTGTTCTTTAAATGTTTGGGGGAATTCACTTGTAAATCAATCTGGCTCTGGAGGTTTTTTCTTAGGAAGATGATTAATAGATTGTTCAATTTCTTTTTCTAAAATGAGATTATTTAGGTGATTTATTTCCTCTTCTGTTAATCTGGGAAATCTATATTTTTGTAAGCATTCGTTCATTTCATTTAGATTATTAGATTGATTGGCATATATTTGAGCAAAATATTTCCTAATAATTGATCTACTCCTCTTCTTTGGTGGAAAGTTGACCCTTTTCATTTTTGATCCTAGCAATTTGATTTTCTTCTTTCCTTTTTCTAATCAAATTAGCTAAATATTTATCTATTTTGTTGATTTTTAAAAACCAAATTTTAAAACCAAACCTTAGTTTTGCTAGTTAGTTCAATAGTCTTCTTCCTTTCAATTTTATTAATCTCCCCTTTTATTTTAAAATTTTCAAACATTATTTAATTCGGCATTTTTGATTTGTTCTTTTTCTAGCTCTTTTTAGTTGCATGTCCAATTCATTGATCTTTGCACTTTTAAATTTATTTTGAAATATTGTTAGATTGCATATATAATTATGGTTGAAAATATTGTTTGTTTGAACTTCAGTATTTACACATTAAAGACAAGTGAAATAAGTCCTTCCATAAAAGGCCGCAGTGCCTGTCAGACATTCATCTCTGAGGACTATGTCAGACAAAATTGAGAAGTGGATTAGTCTCAAGCTCTGTGATTTTTGTTTGCCTATCTCATTGCTGTTCCCTTTCTTCTTGGGACCTTAGCAGTTCCCCAGTGTCTGACATTAATCAGCCCATAGTTTCATGTATGCTGGACCTAGCCACTTAATAAGCAACTAAAAGGAGATTGTAATGATTTCCCTTGTATACTCATAACAAATGAAAACCTCTGCAGAAAGTCAGAATGACAGAAGTATTAGAGGACAACTGCTAAGCATCTCATATAGCAAGGATAATGGACAATAAATTAACTGTTAGAACTAAGGACTAGATCCTATTTGATGACAAATTGCTGGCTCAGGCATGAAAATTTACTTGGAATTAGACAATACTTTTGTTTATATAAAGATTGAAATAGTTTTCAAAGGACTGTCGTCTTCCATAGTAAACCTCTTCCCTTTTATGAGCCTCAGTTTCTTTGCCTATAAAATGTGGGAGTGGAGAGGTAATTTGTATTAATTAATCTCCAAATTTCCTTCTAGAGCCTAATTTTCTGTGATTCCAAATGCTAATGAATTCAAAGGAATCAGTAATGATTTCAGTAATGATTTTTTTGGATACCTTGACACTTTATTTTAAATTAATCAGTAAAAATTATTAAATGCCTAATATGTACCAGTCACTTTACTAAGTGCTAGGAATACTAAAAAAAAGAAAAAAAGACAGTTTCAGGAGCTTACACTTTAATGGGAGATACATGATGCAAGCAACATATGCAAAACAAGCTATATATAGGATAAAAAGAAATTAACTAGCAGAAAGAATATGCTAGAATTGAGAGATTAAGGAAGGCTTCTTATAGAATAGAGTTTTTTAAGGTTTTTCCACTAACTACCCCTTTTCACCCAAGAAATCTTTACATGACCCTAGAAATAGAGGTATATAAAATAGGTATATGAATTAAACATTTAGAGTCAATAAATCAGAATTTGAAAAGTCCCAAATTCAGTTATAAGATCCCATATGGGGTGCAAATCGTACTTTAAGAAGCTGGTCTATTGAAAATGGGACTTGAAGAAAGACATGCCTGTCAGTAGTTGAAGCAAAAGAAGGAAAATGCTCCAGATGTGAAGAACAGTTAGAGAAAATGTGGGAAGCTGAAAGGTGAAGCTTCTTTCTTGTAGCCCAACTAAGGAGATAATTGTCATAAGATCAAATATATCTTGGGGATTAAAGTATACAAATTGGAAAGGGAGAAGAAGGCTAAGTTGTGAAGGGATTTGGATTTCCAATAGGGCATTTTCTATTTGTTCCTTAAGGCAATAGGAAGCCACAGGAGTTTCTTGATTAGGAAGGTGATATAATCAGTCCTTCAATTTAGGAAAACCATGTTACTGAATTAATGGAGAATGTTATTGAGTAGGTAGAGATAAGTTAGTCAGACCCATCAAGAGGTTATTGTCATAATCTAGGTTTGCGGTGATAAGGACCTCTACTGGAAAAGTAGACTAGAGTGGTGCCAGTATCAAAGGAGAGAAGTGGGAATAATTAAGAAGAGTTGCTCAAGAGGTGAAATTGACAGGTCTTGGCTCAGATTAGATATGAGAGTAAGAGACAGTGAGGAACCTATGATGATTCTTAGGTTGCAAGAGTTGAGAGACTGGGAGGATGGTATTATCCTCTCGAGTAATAAGTGAGATAAGGAGAGGAGGGTTTAGAGGTAAAGATAATGAAATCTGTTTTGAACATATTGGGTTTAAAATGTTTCTTGGACATACAGTTCAAGATGTCTGAAAGGTAGTTGGGAATATGATATTAATGATATTGGAAGATAAAAGGGAGATTGAAGGAAAGGTAGATTTTAGAATCCTAAATATAAAAATGGTAATTAAATCCAGGAGAGCAGATGTGATCATCAGATAGTATGAATGGAAAAAAGTAGAGGGCCTAGGACAGAACTCTGAGGGATACCTATTGTTTAAAAACAACCTATCTGGAAGAGAAACCAGAAAAGAGAGAGATGAGCAGTGGTCAGATTGTTGGGGGAAGAATCAAGAGAAAGTGATGGCATGAAGACCTTGTATTAAGATTTATTTAATTCCTTCTCTTTTTCTCCAAAACTTGCAAAGTTCCCCTTTGTCCCTTGGATATTTCAATCTTATTTTTTAGATTCCATCAATACATTACATATAAATCCCAAATAGTTCTATGGCCCATTTGGTGAAATGCTACTCTGGTTGTATTTCAGGTAGGCAAGATTCTATTAGCAGAACAAAAAAGTTACCTTGGATTGGTGTGATCATATGTAAAAAGAAATCCATAGATCTGTTTATTACATTGTGATAGAAAATATAGCAAGAGTTTGTCCTATAAATAAAATGACTTCTTGAAGAAAATGTCTTAGTCTTAAAATTTTTTAAACAGTTTATGTATATAAACATGTGATAAGGAAAAGATAAGAGGAAGAGAATGAAAGTAAATATTTGTCAATACTATTTGCATTTGTATCAAGAACTTCATGTTTTATTGTACACGGCAACAGCAGGATTGTGCATTGATCAATTCTGACAGAGGAGGCTCTTTTCAACAGTGAGGTGATTCAGGTCAGTTCTAATAATCTTGTGATGAAGAGAGCCATCTGTACCCAGAGAGAGGACTATGGGGACTGAGTGTGCATCACAACATAGTATTTTCACCTTTTTATTGGTGTTTCCTTGCATTTTGTTTTCTTTCTCATTTTTTTTTCCTTTTTGATTTTTCTTGTGTAGCATGATAATTGTGGAAATATGTAGAAAGGAACTGCAAATGTTTAACATATTGGATTACTTGCTATCTAAGAGAGGGAGTTGGGGGAAGGGAAGGAAAAAAATTGGAATATAAGGTTTTGCAAGGGTGAATGTTGAAAACTATCTATGTATGTGTTTTGAAAATAAAAAGGTTTAAAATTTTAAAAATTTTTAAAAAGAACTTTAGATTTTTTTTTATTTCTTGATTGGCTTTCCATTTTATAAAAAAGAAATCTTAATACCAGAAAAATATAACAGAACTAGGCTAATTATTATCCCTGGAATTTTAACCACTAAAGAGGCTTTTTAAATACTTTTTGTAAATGTGTGACTTCATTCATATATATTTCCTCACACCATTATAGATAGCAAAGTCATTTTACTGTAACAGGTGTTTTGTGCTTCTTCATGTGATCTTATTTACTCCATTTTACTTTCCCTTTCCCCTTCTATCAGTATAATTATTTTCCCAAACCTTGATGTCTTTTTTATACATCATAACATCAATGTTAATTTATGCCCAATCTTTTGTCATTGTATACCACTTCTAATTGTGTTTATAAAAGATACAGTTCTCAAGAGTTGTAAGTATCACCTTTCTATTGAAAAATATAAATATTTTACCCTTTAAATAATGCTTTGTTGTTGTTTTTCTTTCCTATTTACCTTTTTATGCTTCTCTTGAGTCTTGTATTTAAAGATCAAATTTTCTGTTTAGTGCTGTTCTTTTCATTAGAAATGAGTGAAAGCCCTCTACTTACTTCATTAAAGACCTATTTCCTTCTCCCTCTGTTCTCACACAAAAGGCATATCTCGTCATTTGATATTGCCTGCTTCTGCACCTTTACATTGTTTTTGGTCACCTGAAATTTTTATTCTTTAGAAATTTTTGGTAATCAGTAATTAACAGACATGTAACACCATTGCAAGAATATTGATATTAAGAAGACATATGGGAATATATTCCTATACCACCATTTGCAAGAAGGGGAGTGGTCTACAAGTATGAAACATTGCATGTATTTTTCAGATATTTTAAGCCCACTGATTAGCTATGACAATTTTTTCTTTTTTTTAACAGAATTATTTTTTTTATATTGAAGTTCTTCACCTCCAAAGAAAGAATTAGAGTCTGAATGCCGACTAAAGCATTATTTTTTTTAAACTTTATTATTCTTGGAGGATTTTTCTGCATTTTATTTTTCAACATAGCTAAGATGGAAATATTCTGCATGACTATACATGTATATTCTACATCAAACAACTGCTTATTTTCTCAAGGAGGAGGTAGACGATGGAGGGAGAGAATTTGGAACTCAAAATTTAAAAAAAGTTATAATTTTTTGCTTTCATTTAACTGAGGAAAATAACAATAAAATAGATTGTGCAAATATTAGTCTTTCTAGGTGGAAGAGGGGAAGAGAAAATAAAAGAAATAATGATAATGTAAAAACAATAGCAATCACATTGTATTTTTAAAAATAATAACATGATCAAGTAAATAAAGATAATAAAATATTGGAATGGTGAAGTGAATATTGAGATAAGTACACTACTGAGTAATTGGCAGAATTTTGAATTAATACAACTTTTCTAGAAAACAATTTACAATTATGCAAATAAAGTACCTAAAGTACACATCTCTTTTGATTCAAAGATTCCACTCCTAAACTTAAGGATGTTATTGACAAAAAAAGAATATACACCTAAATATTTATAGGAATACTTTTTGCAGTAGAAAAAAACTGGAAATAAGTTAGATACACATCATTTAGGAAGTAACAAAGCAAATTGCAATACATTAAAATAATGGGATATTACTATGTTGTAAAAAATTACAAGCATGATGAATTGGGAGAAGGATGGAAGGACTTACATGAATTGATGCAAAGTGAAGTAAGCACATCCAGGAAAACAATGAATACAAAGATTATAAGAATGTATCATAAAAGACCAGACAAAAAGCAATTTAAAAATAATGTTGCAAAATTACAAAGAACAAGTTTGGCCCCAAAAAAGAGATATGAGAAACTATCTCTGGTATCACCCCTATATTTCTGTGTGTAGAGCATTAGATATATTTTCAGAGGAGGGGTACTTTGTTTTTCTTAATTTTTTCTTTTGATAATCTTTTTTTAATTAAAAAAATTGTTATTGGGTATAAGTCATTGAGAGACAGAGGAAGAGAAAGGCTGACAGGGTAATTTAGTAATTACAGTACCCTGTAATATTTGTTTACAAGAAAGATATATGAAATGGAGACACATAGATATAGAATATAATTTTTTGAAGTTTCACTTTTTTTTCCAGTATCATATATTCAGTATTTGCCAAAAGCAGGGTTCGAATCTTGGTCTTTTTATTTTTGGGCCCAGTTTCTGTTCAATAGCACATATGCCACTCTAACATAAGTATCAAAAAAAAACTATAGATTTAGAAATAAAATGAACCATAGATTGAAGTCCAACTGACTCATTTAATAGATAAAAAAAACTTAGAGCAGAGATGATTTCATTCTTTGTACTTGTATCTATAAATAATATAATATGTTATATATTAACATATATAATATAATAAAATAGATAAATAAAAATAAATAAATAAATGTTTGAATGTTGTCCAAGTTCACAGAGTGGCAAAACTGGGATTTAAGCACTGGTTAACTGACTCCAAATCCAGCTCTCCTTCAAAACAATATGAACATAGTGTGGATTACCCTTGTAACCTAGTGTTATATAACCCCATCTTCAATGAATGTACAGTCCTACAATGACACTGAGAACAGATTATGCCATTTAAAGAAATAGGTTTAAAAAGAAAAGTTTGTTTATTGGGATGAAATTTTACTTAAAAAAAAAAACTTAAAAAAAACCTGGGAAGCCTCTTCTTTAAAGGACTCCACATACTCCCATACCTACCACTAACTTCAATGCTCTGGGACATAGAGGTTGTTGGTAGGATTTCATCTCCCAACCCAAGAGTAATGCTTTCCACTACTTGACTTCCAGGAAACAGCAACAGCCCTTCCCCATCTGTATCTTCTGTAAGACTGTAGCATGCCTTCACCATGCCTTGGGGTACTATGCTATCATCAGGGACATCAATAGTTTCTCTAACCTCATTGATGAGAAGTCCACTATTCCCCCCAAAAGCTAAGACTCTGTCCAAGGGCAAGGCTCCTCCAGTGCCTCCAGGTTTATCCCCCAATGTCTGAACACAGTCTTAAGTCTGTATCCAATATTTATTCCACATTGACAATGCAGGTATTTGACACATCCTCTTCTTCATTGTCTTCCTCTTCTCCTGCCTTTAATTCAATGTCTTTGTATAAGGACAATTTTAGCTTCACTGATCAGAAATGAGGTGGAAGAGGTAGGGGGGCATGATTTGGAAGCTAGCTTTAGCATTCAAGCAAGTGGAAAGAATGATTTAATGGAGCTGAGCCCAGTCAATCCAATTCCTCCATTAATTCCATCCTCTCTTAGGCCAATGGTGAGTTCAGTGAATTGGCTTAAGACATTTCTACATTTTTCTACCACATGCTTCATTTCACAGCATTAAGGTAGCAAAGAATGTCACAGAGAGCAACCTTCAGAGCCCAAGTATAGCAGGAGAGAAAGTGGTCTGCCATGATTCTGGCACTGTGCATTAGTGAGATCTGTAGCTCTGGATTTGGAGTGAGGGGAAACTGGTAACAAGAAATGAGAACCAGGCTGCCAAGATCACCTTGTGGCCATGGAATTTAAGGCCATGATGGTGATATCACAGAAGCGCTCTTCTTCCTTGACCTGGTTCATGTTTCAAAGGGTGGCAACCTTGTGCCCTGGGAAATGGAACTATAAGACTTACACTACAGAAGCCATGATACTGGGTATACTGGGAGAGTATCGTGGATTGATTCCAAATGCACTTTTTTCTTTTTTCAAAGTTATTATTTTAGTATTCTGTTTTTTTAATGAGTTTTAAATTATTTCCACCATCTTGGCCTTTCCACAAACAATATGATACTAATTATACATGTGAAATCATGAAAAAAATATATTTATATATTAGTCATGTTGCAAAAATAAAAAAAAATCAAAAGGAATAAAAAAGAGAAGGAAAGGAAAGGAAAGCAAGATGCATAAATTGAAAAAAAAATTGTTTCATTCTGCATTCAGTTCAGCACTTTTTCTCTGGAGATGGATAGCATTTCTCATAAAAGGGCCTTTGGAATTGTATGGCATCATTATCTTGATTAGAGTAGTTAAATCTTTCATGGGTAATCATCCTTAAAATATTGATGTTACTATATACACTGTTCTCCTGGTACTGCTCACTTCACTATGCATGAGTTCACATAAGTCTTCCCAGGCTTTTTTAAAAACCATAATTTGTTCAGCTATTTCCCAATTGATGAACCTTTCTTCTATTTCTGATTCTTTGCCACTATTAAAAAAAGATGTACTAAATATTTTTTTAAATATTGGCTATTGCTTTTTTTTCCTTTGTCTTTGGGATACAAATCTAATCGTGATGGTGGGTTAAAAGATATATATATATATATATATATATATATATTTGTTTTGTTTTGTTTTGTTTTTTGGTAAGGCAATTGGGGTTTAGTGACTTGCCCAGGGTAATACAGACAGGAAAGTGTTAAGTGTCTAAGACTAGACTAGATTTGATAATGGAAACTGGATAAATAGAAACTGGAAACTGAATGGATGCCCATCAATTGGAGAATGGTTGAGTAAATTATGGTATATGAATGTTATGGAATATTATTGTTAAGAAGAAAGGTACCAGAAGGATGATTTCAGAGAAGCCTGGAGAGACTTGCATGAACTGATGCTGGGTGAAATGAGCAGAACCAGGAGATCATTGTACACGGCAACAACAAGACTATATGATGATCAATTCTGATGGACATAGCTCTCTTCAACAATGAAATGTTTCAAACCAGTTCCAATTGTTCAGTGAGGAAAGCCATGAACACCCAGAGAGAGGGATATGAAATGAGGACCACAATATAACATTTTCAAGCTCTCTATTGATGTTTGCTTGCATTATATTTCCCTTCTCAGATTTTTTTCTTGTAGATCTGTCTTTTTTTGCACAGCAAGATAATTGTAAAAATATGTATACGCATATTCGATTTGTCAAGTATTTTACCATAATTAACATGTAGTAGACTTCCTGCCATCTAGGGGAGAGGTGGGGACTAGGGGGGGAAATTTGGAAAGGAAAGCTTTGCAAGCATCAGTGTTGAAAAATTACCCATCCATATGTTTTGCAAATAAAAAGCTTTAATTTAAAAAAAAGAAAAAAAGGTTAAATATATTACAGGATATGTTTTCCATATCCCAACCTTCCATTAAGCTAGACTATCAACTAAAATCTATCATTTTATATATAAGCTCCATTGACCGTTAGGTTTTGTTGTTTTTGTTATTGTTATTGTTGTTGTTGTTTTTCATCCATATCCAAGTCTTTGTGACCCTATTTAAAGTTTATTTTTGGTAAAGATACTGGAATTGCTTGCCATTTCTTAAGAAAACTAAGGCAAAGAAGGTTAAGTGACTTGCCTACCTTGCCAGTTAGTGTGTGAAGCCAGATACGAACTTAGGAAGATGAATCTTCATAACTCCAAACCAAGCACTCTATCCACTGCATTACTCTTAATCATCAGTTACTTTGCTCTATAATAATACTGTTTTGATCTTGAAGTCTATTCACTTTTTCAAGTCTAAATACCTTTGCTAAGCTACATCATGTATTTATTAGTCTAGGCAGTTCACATTAGATATTCTTAAAGGTATGTACATGCTATATCTTTTTTCACTGAGAATATTTTTTGTTAGTTAGAAAGTTTATAATTTGAATGCCCACACTATGTTAGAGTAAGCAGTAAAAATATACCAGTAATTATTTTGCCAAATCTTTATTATTATTGTTAATATTACTCACCCACAAAGTTTTGCTTAGAGAAATGCTGAGTCAGGAAACTATCCCCAAAACACCTTTTGGTGTTATGTGATCTTAAAAATAGATAAATAGAATACTTTTAAGAACAAAAACATAAGTTCTTGTTATTTTTCCACAGATGCTATAAATAGTTTACTTTCCACAAATATGAAGTATTCTTACCCATGGATTCTATGGTTGATAGTTCATATTTTTTCTTTTTTTTTTAATATTTTTTTTATTTTAAGCTTTTTATTTGTATAACATATGTATGGGTAGTTCCCCAAGCTTGATCTTTACAAACCTTTCCAATACAAATTTTACCCCCAGTCCCCTCCCCTCCCCTAGATGGCAGGAAGTCCACTACATGTTAATAATGTTGAAATGCTTGAGAAGTTATGCAAGAAAAATCCTATCTACAAGAAAAAAAAAAGAATCAGAGAAAGGCAACACAACGCAAGCAAATGTCAATAGAGATCTAGAAAATTTTACGTTGTGGTCCATATTTCATGTCCCTCTTTCTGGGTGTATATGGTTTTCTTCAGTGAACAACTGGAACTGGTTTGAGACAATTCTTTATTGCAGAGAGCCATGTCCATCAGAATTGATCATCATGTAATACTGTTGTTGCTGTGCATGATGATCTCCTGGTTCTGCTCGTTTCAATCAGCATCAGTTCATAAAAGTCTCTCCAGGCCTCTCTGAAATCATCCTGCTGGTCGTTTCTTACAGAGCAATAATATTCCATAACATTCATATACCATAATTTATTCAGCCACTCTCCAATTGATGGGCATCCCTTCAGTTTCCAGTTTCTAGCCACTACAAAAAGGGCTGCCACAAACATTCTGGCAAATGTGGGTCCCTTTCCCTCCTCTAAGATCTCTTTGGGATATAGGCCCAGTAGAAACACTGCTGGATCAAAGGGTATCCACAGTTTGATAACTTTTTGAGCGTAGCTCCAAATTGCTCTCCAGAATGGTTGGATCTGTTCACAGTTCCACCAACAATGTATTAGTGTCCCAGTTTTCCCACATCCCCTCCAACATTCATTGTTAT
>JAJPUD010008117.1:5347-18948 GCA_023553655.1 Myrmecobius fasciatus | reverse complement strand
GCTTTGGCCGTATCCCACAAATTTTGGTATGTTGTCTCCTTATTGTCATTCTCCTGGATGAAATTATTGATTGTGTCTATGATTTGCTCTTTCACTCATTCATTCTTCAGGATTAGATTATTTAATTTCCAATTACCTTTTGGTTTATTTTCTCCTGGCCTTATATTGCATGTGATTTTTTATTGCATCATGATCTGAAAAGGATGCATTTACTATTTCTGCCTTTCTGCATTTGATTTTAAGGTTTTTATGCCCTAATACATTGTCAATTTTTGTATAGGTTCCATGGACTGCTGAGAAAAAAGTAAACTCTCTACTGTCTCCATTCAACTTTCTCCATAGATCTATCATACCTAACTTTTCTAACAATTGATTTATCTCCCTAGTTTCTTTCTTGTTTATTTTGTAGTTTGATTTATCTAATTCTGAGAGAGCAAGGTTGAGATCCCCCACTAGTATCGTTTGGCTGTCTATTTCTTCTTGCATCTCTCTTAATTTCTCCCCTAGGAATTTGTGTGCTATTGCACTTGGTGCATATATATTTAGTATAGATATTGCTACATTATCTATGGTACCCTTTAATAAAATATAGTTTCCTTCCTTATCTCTTTTGATTAGATCTATCTTGGCTTTTACTTGATCTGAGATAAGGATTGCTATCCCTGCTTTTTTTTGTTCACCTGAAGCATAATAGGTCCTCCCCCAGCCTTTTACCTTCATCCTATATGTGTCACTATGTTTTAGATGTGTTTCTTGTAGACAACATATTGTGGGATTCTGGTTTTTAATCCAGTCTGCTATCCGCTTCCGCTTTATGGGAGAGTTCATCCCATTCACATTCACAGATAGAATAACTAATTCTTTATTTCCTGCCATCTTATTTACCCAAGTTATGTTTTCCCCTTTCCTTTCCCCTTTCTCTCTTCCCCCCCTCCTCAGTACTTTGCTTTTGATGACCCTCTCCCCCAAACAATACTTCACCCTTTAGATCCCCTCCCTCTGTTTTTATTCCTTTCCCCTGATTCTTCTATTTTCCCTTCTATTAGTTTGTCCCTTACTTTTCCTCCTTTTCCTCCCACTTCCCTCTAGCAACAGACAAGTTTCTATGTGAAATCAAATGTCTGATATACACTTTTAGAGCCCACCCTGGTGAGAGTAAGATTTACACAGTGCTCGTCTCCCTCCCCTCTTTCTCTCAATTATATTAGGTTTTCTTTGCCTCTTCAAGTGATTTTACCTTGTTTTTACCTCCTTTTTTTTTAGATCTTATTTTACCACTTTTTCCCTCTTTTCACCAGTATGACAACCTTTTCCCCTCTAGTTCTCTTTTTCATATTATCAAAGTAATATTTAGTTAATTATACCCCCAAACTTTTAGTATCCCCCTAGTAAAAATAAAGTTCTCAAGAGTCCTTTCCTTTTTACCTTTTTATGCATCTCTTGAGTTCTGTGTTTGGGTGTCGAATTTTTTGTTTAGATCCGGTCTTTTCATTAGAAATAGGTGAAATTCACCTATATCATTGAATGACCATCTTCTTCCCTGGAGGATAATGCTCATTCTAGCTGGATAGGTTATTCTTGGCTGTAATCCAAGTTCCTTTGCCCTTCGGAGTCAGTTGTTTTTCCTAGGAGATATTTCATATTTTCTTCTAATTTTTCATTTTTTTGTTTTTGTTTGACTGATTCTTCAAGTCTTAGTGAGTCATTCACTTGCATTTGTTCAATTCTTATTTTTAAAGTGTTGTTTTCTTCAGTTACCTTTTTAAGTTCCTTTTGTAACTGGCCAATTTGTTCACTGCACTCTTTTTCCACTTCACTAATTTTATTTTTTAATAAATTGGTGTCTTTTTCATATCTCTTTTGCAGAGCATCATATCCTTCTTACAAGATACTGTATCCTTCTTGCACTGATTTCAGTTTATTTTCCCATTTATCCTCCAGATCTCTTTTGAGGTTCTTTATGCAGTCTTCCAGAAAGGCCTTTTGAAAAGGGGACCAGTGATGGTCCTTGCTGTTTTTTTCTGGATTTTTGTCTAAAGAAACCTCTGTATCTGAGGTCGTTTCTTTGCCTTGATAAAAGCTGTCTATGGTGAGAGCTCTCTTTTGCTTCATCATCATTTTTTTTTTTTTAGACAGAGTGGATATGTGGATATCTCTTTAAGGTAGGGGAAAAAAAAACCTCGGCTGAAGACGCTTTGCCCTGGGGCACTTGGGCGAGTTGACTTAACGTGCTGGGCCGGTGGGGGCTAGGACTAAGTCCGAATTACTCCTTAAACAAGGCAAGTCTGCCAGAACACCTGCCCCCAATCAAGGCAGAGTGTCCCGAATGCCTCAGATAAACTCCAGGTGTTTGGAATTTGGAGTTTGGAGTTTGGAATTTCTTCCACGAAGAGCTGAGCTGAGTCCCACTCTCACTTCCGGCCTGCACAGGGGTGGTCTATTTATCTCTCTGTCTGAGTCCTACTAACCTGATATGAAGTTCTCCAGAGAGCCGTGCCCAAATATTTCTGGGTTCGTTGACTTGAAGATCAGTTCAGAGGCTTATTTTATTGTTGATTTGAGAGAAGATCGGAGGAGAGGCAGAAAGTCACCTTTTCACTCCGCCATCTTGGCTCCGCCCCCGGCTGTGTCCCATATTTTTTCAAAGAAAAAAAATCTCAGGGTAAACAGTGAAGTCAGTGATTATATTTCACAAAATTGATGGGAAGGAAGTTTCTTCCTCTTTTTCACTACTTTGGGCCATATATTTATTAAGTTGGTACATAGTGAGCTTTCATGGTACCCATTCTTAATGAATCCCATTCATTTAAATTCAGTATTGAAAGCTAAATATCCCTGCCTTAATGGAATTTATCTCCTTTTTAAAGGAATGAAACTTATGCTCACTAACTTAATTCCCAGGTCATAAAATGTAGATCAATATGATTTAGACATATAACAAAAAGAAATGAGGCAACACATTATGGATGACAAATTGATCATTAAGTTCTAGATTGTATGGTAGAGCTCATAAAAAAAAAAAAACAGTTCTATAACATTAAAGGAGGAAAGAGAAAATGGAACTGGTTATTGTTTTCACTACTTTTCTCACAAATGTAGTATGAACAAAAGTTTAAGTGGTCTAATGGGAGAAGAAAATACCCATTAAGTCATAGGTAAGATTGATGAGGGACGTGAAGAACAAGGTAATACAAATATTTTACTTGCTTTTGTAGGCAGTAGGCAGCCAGGTGATTGCCTGAGAAACAATGTTACATAATCTGAGTAGAATTTACAGAATAGCTTAGCATTTGTATTTATAATACAATAAATACAATAAATTATATTTTAGAAGATGGAAAAACTGGAGATAGAGAAGCAATTTAACAGATTACTTTGGGCATGCATATATGAAGAGATAGGAGTGTGGTAATTACAGTGGAGTTGAACTGGAATGATATTTAAATCATTTTAAAGAAATAATAATCAGAGATCAAAATGGATTCATGATTTAGACATAAAGGGTGATATTTTAAGGAAATTAAGACTGGAAGGAAGAGTTTATCTGTCAGATCTTCAAGAAAGGAAGAATTTATGACCAAGCAAGTCATAATGAACATTATAAAATGCAAAATGGATAATTTTGATTACCTAGGTTAAAAAAATTTGCATAAACAAAACCCATGCAACCAAAATTAGACGGGAACTGGAAACCTGGAAAAAATTATAACCACTGTTTTTGATAAATGCCTCATTTACAAAAATGTAAATAACTGGGTCAAATTTATAAGAATGCAAGCTATTCCCAAATTGATAAATGGTCAAAGGCTGTGTACAAACAATTTTTAAATGAAGAAATTAAAGGCAGCTATAGTCATATAAAAACATGTCCTAAATCCCTATTGATGATTAGAGAAATGCAAATTAAAACAACTCTGAGTTCATACCACAGATCTATCAGATTGGCTAATATGATAGGAAAAAATAATGCTAAATCTTGGAAGGGATGTAAGAAAACTAGAACACTAATGCATTGTTGATAGAATTATGAATTGATCCAGTCATTTTGGAGAGCAATGTGGAACTATTCCCAAAAGGCTTTAAAACTTGCATAACCTTTGTTCCAATAGTCTCAGTAGTGGGTTTGTAACACCAAATAGATCATAAAAAAGGGGAAAGGACCTATATGTATTTAAAAAAAAATGTTTGTAGCAGTTCTTTTAGTGGTGACAAGGAATTGGTAATTGAGTAGATGTCCTTCAACTGGAGAATAGCTGAATGGGTTGTGAAATTTTAATATAATAGAATACTATTGTTTTATAAGAAATGAAGAGCAGACTGATTTCAGAAAAACCTGGAAAACTTTACTTGAACTGATGCTGAGTGAAGTGAGGAGAACCAGAAGAACATTATACACAGTAACAGCAAGATTATGTAATGATTAACTGTGACAGACAGCTCTTCTCAGCAATATAGTCAGCCAAGACAATTTCTATAGATTTTGAATGGAAAATTCCATGCAAATCCAGGCAGTATTATAAAAATATAATTATTAAAAATTATATAATTAAAAATATAATTATAAAAAATTTTGGACATGTATCAAAGCATACTATTTTCACTTTTTTTCTAATGGTTTTCCCTTTTGTTTTAATTTTTTCTTTTACAACGTGACTAATACGGAAATATGATTTAACATGTATAACCTATTTCATATTGCTTATTGTCTTGGGGAGAGGGAAGGGAAAAAAAGAGCTCAAAATCTTATAAAAATGAATATTGAAAACTATCTTTACATGTAATTGGAAAAAAAGTAAATACTAATAAATGAAAAAAAAAAAGAATGCATTTCCCCACTGGGAGTTCTTTATATTAATGAAATCACAAACCTGTTTCAAAAAAAATTAATAAGGATTTAAATTCTTACTAAGGAAGAAAAGGAAAGAAGAAAAAGTGAAGTCAAAAATTCAAGATTAGGTGACTGAGAGAATACTAGCATGCCATTTAATGAGATGGAAGAGTTGGCAATAGAGTTTAATGAATACCAAAGTGAAATTGGTTCAGTTTTTATCTGTTCAGTTTGGCATAGGTCTATCCACATAGAAATATGACAAAGACAGTTTGAGATGTTTTACTTAAGTACATCTCAAAGGAAATCAGTAGTATTATTTAGACTAAAATGTTTCCTAAGTGTTACACCATATTGACAACTATGTGGGTGAGAAAATGAAGTGTAAAACATCTTGGCATTAAAAACTGGGATATCTGACTTCAAGTGAACAGACTTGAATGTCAATGTCATTTAATTCATCCCAATGATATATACATATATCTCCATAGACATACACATATACACATATCTACATATGCACATCCTATCCTCATTTATAAACACCTATAAACATATGCACATGTGTATGTACATGTTGCATATGTACAGATGTATGTGTATATATGTGTATACATATATATAAAATTAAAGAAAATCCAATTACTTTCATATCAAAAACATTTAATAATTCTCTAAAGGAAAAAAAAAGAATACCAGTGTGCATACACATCGAGATTTATTGTGTGCATGTACATGCATACATAATTATATATGAACATATGGATTCATGTGTATATATGTGTGTGTGTGTTTATACAGAATAAGGAAAAAGAAAAACAGAAAAGAAATTTCAAAAAGCAAAACAAAAAAGAACATTGACATGTGCCCAGTAGAACATCAAGAAGGATTCAAATGATAAAACAACAAATTACCAGATCAAGAAATTTTACATATATATATATATGTGTGTGTGTGTGTGTGTGTGTGTGTGTGTTTGTGTATGTGTACATATATATGTAATATATATATATATATAATAAAGAAATAATATTTATAAATGTCCATTTTTTCTTTACTTTCTTATAAATTTTTTTTTGTGTCTCTGCTATGCGCCTTATTTACTTTATTCTTTTCCTTCCTTTGATCCTCCCTCACCCTCAAGCAAGATACAGTTGAGAAAAGATATATTTATGTATACTTATGTAGATTTATATATATATATATATATATACACACGTGCATACACATACTAATGCCCACATATACCCCATATACATAATCATGTCTTTTCTATCCCTGCTGCTTCTTTAATTAAATTCTGTTCCTTAACTTGCCTTGTTATTACTTAACCTCCCATTACCCAATGATCCCTCTCTTGTCTTCTTTCACCTTTTGCTTCCCCATTTGCCCATCCTACTGCCATTATCTCTTTATAGATTTTGGAGGGTGCTATACTCTTTATGGCATATATGTAGTGTTGCCTATTAATCCCATTCCTGATGTGAGGTTTTCAGAACACAGTCTTCCTCTCCTCTCTAATGCCTCTGTGTCTATTTTTCTGTACTTCATTTGTGTAATGATTACCTTAAGTCTGCTAATCTTTCTTTTGAGCTACCCTATTGTTGATGTGTTGATGTGATGGGAAATGTAGGAAAAAAAAACATAAGCAATTTGTCCATGTTTAAACAGTTTGTCTATGTTAAGTTCCTTAAAACTGATCTTTCATATTGACTGATATATTGAATTTTCTGTTAAGTTTGGTTAATAGAAAGTCCTGGAAATCTGAAATTCACTGAATGCATATTTTTCTCATTCAAAATTATAAATAATTTTGCTGTGTATGATATTTTTGGCTGCAGGCCTTGTTCTTTTAATTGTCAGTAGATATGATTCCAGGACCTGCAGCCTTTTATTGTAGCTATTGACAAGTCTTGTGCAGTTCTATGTTGCTTCAGCCTTTTTGAATTAATTTTTTTCCTTATTTCTTGAAAAAATTTCTCTTTGATCTGAGGGTTTCAAAATTTGACAATAATATTCCACAAAGGATCTCTTTGAAATGGTGATTAGTGGATTTTTCCTATTTCTACTTTCCCCTCATATTGTATCACTCCAGGACAATTTTTTGAAGTATTTTCTATATTATTATGCCAAGGTTCTCTTTTTCATTCCAACTTTTTGACAATCCAATTATTTCTATGTATTCTTTTCTTGATCTGCTTTCCAGATCTATATTTTTTATAAGGTGCTTCACATTCTGTTCTATTTCTCATTCTTTATAATTTGTTTTGTTATTTCTTGGTCTCTCAGTCACTTCACTGGTTTCCCCTTCCCCTTGCCCAATTCTAATTTTCAAAGAATTATTTTCAACTTTGAGACTTTTTACCTCCTTTTCTAATTGGTTAACTTTTTTTTTCATTAAGCTTCTTGTTTTTCTTGGATGGCTTTTATTTTATTTTTTGTTTTTCCTCAATGTCTCTCATTTGGGTTTTAAAATTTTTTTGAGTTCTATAAATTCTCTTTGGGCAGAGAGTCATTTCATGTTAGTCTTTGGGATAGAAGGGTTTTTTGTTTTTTTTTTTTTTTTTTTTTTTGTTTGTTTGTTTTACTAAGGTGTCCTCTGCAGATGAACCCTGGTCCTCCCTTTCCTGTAATATGTCTCAATGATTGGGTGCTTTCTTCTTTGCCAATTAATTGTTTGTAATAAGAGGTATTAGTGTAAGCACTTTTAATTGGGGGGGGGGCTGTCTCAAGCTTCCCTTCAGCTCTGGATTCTAACCAGCAGCTCCCTGTTGAACTGCCTCTGCACTCATTTGATGCTGGTTCCTTTTCTTGTCTCAGAAGCACAGCTGGGCCTGCTGTTCCCAATCAACCAAAGTTCACTCTGTCTTCCCAGACTCCAACACCTACTTGACAGTTTGGGAAGTGAAAGTCTCTGAGGTTCCAGCTGAGGCCTGGGCCACACCTAGTCCCCACTTGAATTTTCCTTGGAGCTAGCCCAAAGGTGTTTGCAATTCAGACAGGTTAATTCCAAGCCTGACTCTTTCTTCAGTTCTTCTTGGGTTGTATCATGAGGACCCCCATTCTGCCCCAAGTCTCCTTGATTTTTAACCATTTGATGTTCAACCTGAGGCACAAACTTGTTCTATTTATAGAGGAAACTGGGAGAGTTTGAAATTTACCAACCTATTCCCCCAGAATCTTCCCCCAACCACATATATTTCTTTACATTAAATTAGTATCCAGCAGGGGAAAAAAACCTCTTTTATTATGTAGGCATGTTGTTGGCCTTGAAAAGACTGGCCAAATCACTTTAAGGGATACAAAATTGAATAAAAGGAGTTCAGGCATCTTTTACTTTGACATTGGCAAAGTTTTTTTTTTTCCCCAGACAGAAGCTCGAAATGGCAAGATGTTCAAAGTGGGGTGGGAGGTTGCAAAGAAAAAATTTCTAATATCACCAAAAATTATCTGAAAGAAAAAGGAAAGCACAAAATGTGTGATTTAAATAGGACATTTAAGAAGATGAGCTCATTAAAGAAGGATTAATATAAAAGAAGTAAGCTAAGATTTGCCAAAAAAAAACACCCCACTAAATATAATAAAAATAATATTTTATTAAAATAATAGGAATCAAAACACCAAAAGGGGGGGGGCAGGAAGAACTGAGCCCAGTTTTTGATGCAGATGGTAAAATGTTACCATATGACAAAGAAAGAGAAAAAAACATTTTCCCCTTTTACAAGTATAATTCTCTTCAAAAAAAAAAGAATAGGGACAACAAACAAAAAAGAGAATATTAGAGACTGAGGTAGATCAGGCACCTAGCTACTTTAACTTGTAGCTACTTTAACGCAGGCTGAGGGGAAAAAATAAAATTTTGGGTTTAAAAAACTCCTTGAGTAATGATAGAGCAGAGCAGGGAACTTTTAAAAATAATACATTTTGAAACTGTAGACTTATGAATTAGATATTAATTCCTGAAAAAAAATCTGACTGAATCTTACAAAGACAGGATGTCAATATTAGGAAACAAAAACCAATATATGCTTACAGTAGTTTTGATAAGGAGGAAGGAAGCATGCATTAACTAAGCACCTACTAAGAGCCATGCTGAGGTAAGCACTTTAAATTTTTTTCTCATTTGATCCTCACAAAAAGCTCTTATACTCTTAATGGGAAAGGAAATTTAACAGAAGTTAAATGACTTCTCCAAATACTCAACTATTTGAAATCAGATTTGACTTGGTCTTCCTGACTCCATGCCCAACACTTATCCAATGCACTCAATATCTTCTGAGAAAACTTTTATGCCAAATTAATCTAACTTCTTTTAGGGGAAAATTTTACCAGCAGAGTAGGTAAATGTTACAATGGACTAAGTGCTGGTCCTAAAGTCAGGAAAACCCATCTTCTCAGACACTTAATACCTGTGTGACTCTGGTAAATCACTTAAGCTGACTTCTTTCAATTTCCTCATCTATAAAATGAATTAGAGAAGGCATGGAAAACACTTCTATATCTTTGTCAATAAAATCCTAAATGGACTCACAAAGAGTCAGAAACAACTAAAATTATTGAACAAAAAATTTTTTATTATAAAAATTCCTGGTAGGTCAAAATAATATTATAGCCATTGATTTTTTTTAAATATAGCAATACATTTACACATGTTAACATGTTCTACTTTAGAAAAGGAGTAGGGAGTAGACCATGGCCCAGCAAACTAGGAGTAAATCTTGGGAGAAAATGAATTAGCAGATGTAGGGGCTGCTTCTAGAGCTTTCATCCCATAGAACTGGTCAAAAAGAAAATATAAAAATCTCTGCAGCATTGGGGACAGGGCTCTGTTGCTTTGTCCATACTTGGATGTGGGTCATAGTCTGGGGTGTCAGTTCCAGGGTAATATGGAACACTATCACACCAGAGCTTGTAACCTCAATGGAGTGAGGCTCCTAGCCATAGTTCAAGGGCATAAAAGAGTGCTTATGATAATTCACAGAATAAAGCACAAGCCAGAACAATAACAAACACATCTTTTCTTGTATCATTTCACTTTGGAAGAACTGAAAACTTACAGGTTCCTAGAAATATCTATGAAGATAACTGCACCAAACCCTCAAGATTGAGACAGTGCACCCTCTACTGTGGAAGCAGAGCCTACTTTAACAAAGAGTTAAAAGTCAAGTAGCAGGTTGGGGAAATGAGGAAACAGCAGAAAATATTCTGGCCCCAGAAAATTACTATGGTGACCAGGAAGATCAAAAAACACACATTCAGAAGATAATAAAATCAAAGTTCCAGCATTCAAAGTCTCCAAAAAAATATGAATTGATTTCAGATCATGGAAGACTTCAAAAAGGATTTTGAAAATCAAGTAAGAGAGATAAAGAAAAAATAGGAAAGAAAAATGGGATTGATACAAGAAACCATGGAAAACAAGTCAAGAATTTAGTAAATAGGACACAAAAAGTACTCAAGAAAATAACACTTGAAAAAACAGAATAGGTCCAATGCTAAAGGAAGAACAAAATGCAAATGAGAAAATGAATGCCTTGGAAAGCAGAATTGGCTAATTAGAAAAAAAGAGGCACAAAATTCACTGAAAAATAATTCCTTTAAAAATATAATTGGCCAAATGGAAAAGAAGGTACAAAATTTCACTGAAGAAGATAATTCCTTAAAAATTAGAAATGAGCAAGTAGAAACTGATAACTCTGAAACATTCTAAGAATGAAAAAAAAAAAGAAGACAATGTAAAATACCCTGAAACTGACATAGAAAATCCAAGGGAGATAATTAAAAAAATATTAGATATCCTTAAAGACACAATCAAAAATAGAGCCTGGATATCATTATCAAAGAAAATTGCCCTGATATTGTAGAACCTGAGGGTAGAATAATAATTGAAAGAATCTAACAATCACCTCCTAAAAGAGATCAAAAATGAAAATGTTATATCTAAATTCCAGAGCTCCTAGGAAGAAAGAGAAAGATAAAGGAAAAGAAAAGAAAGAAAGAGAGAGAGAAACAGAATGAAAAAAACAAAAAGAAAGGAAGGAAGTTGGGATGTGTAAGATAGCTGATATTTATAGCTTAATGCTTTCACAGATATTTGAACAATTGTAATTAATATGTATTAAATAACTGATTAATGTCATCTTAGATGATGGTTTCAATTGAGGTGCCAATGTATCTTTCTTGGATTCAGATATGTATATTTTTACAATTCATAGTTCATAGTCAAAGTCACATTTAGAGTTAAGAAAACACTGAGTCTGTTTTCTCAAAGAAACTAGATTTTTAAAAGATTTCACATGACGGAATGCTAACACCAATAAAATATAAATTTAATGGCAATAACTGTAAACCAAAATTCTAAATATCAATTGATTTATGTGGTATGGTAGTTAGAATAATTTATGTGAAGTTGATCTGATGAATGCAGACAAGATTAGAAGGGTAGCAGTAAACTGGGAAAATATTTTTACATCCAAAGGTTCTGATAAAGGCCTCATTTCTAAAATATATCGAGAATTGACTCAAATATATAAGAATTCAAGCCATTCTCCAGTGGATAAATGGTCAAAAGATATGAACAGACAATTTTCAGACGAAGAAATTGAAACTATTTCCGGTCACATGAAAAGGTGCTCCAAGTCACTATTGATAAGAGAAATGCAAATCAAGACAACTCTGAGATACCACTACACACTTGTCAGATTGGCTAAAATGACAGGAAATGATAATGATAACTGTTGGAGGGGATGTGGGAAAACTGGGACACTGATACATTGTTGGTGGAACTGTGAACGGATCCAAACATTCTGGAGAGCAATTTGGAGCTATGCTCAAAAAGTTATCAAACAATGCATACCCTTTGACCCAGCAGTGTTTCTACTGGGCCTATATCCCAAAGAGATTTTACAGGAGGGAAAGGGACCCACATGTGCAAAAATGTTTGTGGCAGCCCTTTTTGTAGTGGCAAGAAACTGGAAACTGAAAAGATGCCCATCAATTGGAGAGTGGCTGAATAAATTATGGTATATGAATGTTATGGAATATTATTGTTCTGTAAGAAATGACCAACAGGAGGATTACAGAGAGGACTGGAGAGACTTGCATGAACTGATGCTGAGTGAAATCAGCAGAACCAGGAGAACATTATACACAGCAACAAGACTATATGATGATCAATTTTGATGGACATGGTTCTCTTCAACAATGATGTGATTCAAACCAGTTGTTCAGTGATGAAGATAGTCATATACATCCAGAGAGAGGCCTGTGGGAACTGAGAGTGAACCACAACACAGCATTTTAACGCTTTCTGTGAATATTTTCATGCATTTTCTTTTCCTTCTTAGGTTGTTTTTTTCTTCTTCTCTTTCTAGATCTGATGTTTCTTGTGCAGTAAGATAACTGTATAGATATGTATACATGCATTGTATTTGTCATATAATTTATCCTATTTAGCATGTATTAGATTACCTGTCATCTAGGGGTGTGAGATGGGGGGAAGGAGGGGAAAAGCTTGGGAAAAAAGTTTTTGCAAAGGTCAGTGTTGAAAGGTCACTCATATGTTTTGTAAATAAAAAGCTTTATATATATATATATATGTATATATATAAAGAAGTTGATCTGAGGTTTTCCTTGCCTAAAAACTCAGTATGAGTCTAGTAGCAACAGCAACAGCATTGACAAAAAAAGAATAACCTGACCTTTTAAGACTTTATTTATTAAAATATATGTCAAATATATATCATATTCTAAATTATATCAATACGATAGCTTGTCTTTTTCCATGTTTCACATTTTAATAGAAATGTTAAAAAATGAAAGTATATCCAAAAGAGTTCTTTAAAAATAATTTATTGGGGACTTCCTTCCGGGGGTGGAGCCATGGTGGCGGAGATCAGACAGGATTCTCTGTAACCTCCTCTAACCTCCCCTCAAACCAACAAAATATGAAGCCTCTAGACTGATTCTGAAGCAAAAAAATCCACAATACCCGGAGAACAACACGATTCTAGAAAAAGATACTCTGGAAGAACCTCAAAACAGGTCTGTTTTAATGGGGCAGGGGGTGGCCTACTGAACTCAGACTGCAGCACAGGGAGACTGGGGCAGGGAGCTGGAGCAGGGAGCTGGAACAGGAGTCAGAACAGGAGTGGGAGCGTTGTGCTTTTCACACACCTGGGAGTCTTCTGCGAGCCTCTTGGAACAATTTGTCCTGATTGTGGGCAGGTGGTTTGGAGGGTCTGCCTTTTGAGGGGGATAGATTGTGAACCACTGAACCCCTGATGAGCATCGTAACTAGCTGCCATTACACAGCACCTTAAAGCAATCAATCAAACAACAGGTCTGATAAGCACCAGAAATAATTCAATCAGAGGAGCTGCCCAGCCCCTGACATAATTCAATCAGCAGAACTGCCCAGTTCCTGAAATAACTGAATCAGCAGAACTGCCCCAGGGCAAATTAAAGCAGCTGTCCCACCTTTGCCCTAAACAGACCTCACACCTTAAAAAAAATGAATAAAAAACCAAAAAGAGCTCTCACCATAGACAACTTTTATGGAGAGATGGAAGAACAGACCTCAAATCCTGAGGCCCCTAAAGGTAAAGCAACTCCAGAAAAAGCCCCAAAGAGAGACATAAATTGGTCTCCATGTCACAAGGCTTTCTTTGAAGATTGCATAAAAAATCTTAAAAGAGAGTTAGAAGAAACATGGGGAAACGAAATGAGATCACTGCAAAATAAAATAGAGAAAATGGAAAAAGAATGCAATGAA
>JAJPUD010008116.1:0-94834 GCA_023553655.1 Myrmecobius fasciatus | reverse complement strand
ATACCATAATTTATTCAGCCATTCTCCAATTGAAGGGCATCTATTCAATTTCCAGTTTCTAGCCACTACAAAAAGGGCTGCCACAAACATTCTTGCACATGTGGGGCCTTTTCCTTCCTTTATGATTTCTTTGGGATATAAGCCCAATAGAAATGCTGCTGGGTCAAAGGGTATGCACAGTTTGATAACTTTTTGAGCATAGCTCCAAATTGTTCTCCAGAATGGCTGTATCCGTTCACAGCTCCACCAACAATGCATCAGTGTCCCAGCCCTCCCACAACCCCTCCAACATTCATCATTAACTTTTCCTGTCATTTTAGCCAATCTGACAGGTGTGAAGTGGTATCTCAGCCTCCTAACATTTTTAAAGGACACACAACTACCTTGTATTTGTTTTCTTTATATTCTTCCCTTTTTATTCTCTTTATATTTATTCTGCATTCACTTTTATATGTACTTCTTACCCTTTAGAATAGGGATTGTTTCAGTCCTTAAATTTATCTCCCCAATGCCTAACACAGTACTTAGTACATAAGTGCTTAATAAATATTTGTTGACTGTTTGACTACCAGTACCAAACCATGTTTTAAAATTTTTAATTCTTGATGTTACTTCTCTCTGAAGTACCCAGGATATTCTAGCTGTGTCATTTTGAAAGGGAAGATGAGAAATTAGTCATTTTCACTTGCTTCTTTCTCAAAATCCTGATAAATGACTTACATGGAATGTTTTGCATGGCTACACATGACACTAATCTGTGTCAAATTGTTTGCCTTCACAATGAGGGAAGGAGAAGGGTGAGAATTTGGAACTCAAAATTTGAAAAAAAAAAATTAAAATTGTAATTGGGGGAAAAATAAAATGTTAAGATGAAAATCCTGACAATTCCAATTAAAACTAAATATTGTTGTTCTATTGTGTCCAATTCTTTATGCCCCCTAAGGGGTTTTCTTGACAAAGATACTGGAGTGATTTGCTATTTCCTTCTCCAGTGGACTTAAGGCAAATAGTGGTTAAATGACTTGCCCAGGCTTATACAGTTAATGAAACTCTGAGATCTGTTTGAATTCAGTTCATCCTGACTTCAGGCCCAATACTATCCACTGAGTTACCTATCTGCTTTTACCCAAGTATTAGTAACTTTTAATCTAAGTTTAAATGGTCATTTGAATGGTCAGGAATAAGCATTCCTAATTTTAATCATGGTGGAAAAGGGCATACTTATTACAAGAGATTCTTAAAAGAAAAAGAAAACTAGGGACCCAGTTAAGTTTTCTGTTGACCTACTATATGATGATGACTGAAACATCTTTTTATCAAAAGATATGAACAATTTTCAGATGATGAAATTAAAGCCATCTATACTTATATGAAAAAATGCTCTAAATCACTATTGATTAGAGAAATGCAAAGTAAAATAACTCAGAGGTACCACCTCAAATCTCTCAGACTGGCTAAGATGATAGGAAAAAATAATGATAAATTTTGGAGGGGATGTGGGAAAATGGGGACACTAATGCATTGTTGGTGAAGCTGTGTATTGATCCAACCATTCTGTAGAACAACCTGGAATTATGCCTAAAGAGTTATAAAACTGTGCAAAACCTTTGACCCAGAAGTGCCACTACTGGGTCTGTATCCCAAGGAAATCATAAAGAAGGAAAAAGATCCTACATGTGCAAAAATGTTTGTAGCAGCTTTTTTTATATGGTAGTAATGAATTGGAAAATGAGTAGATGTCCATAAAGTGGAGAATGGCTGAATAAGTTGAGGTATATGAAAATAATGGAATATTCTTATTCTATAAAAATGATGAACAAGCTGATTTTAGAAAGGCCTGGAAAGATTTACATGAACTGATGTTGAATGAAATAAGCAGACCCAGTAATATATTGTACACAATAACAACTAGAATGTTATGATCAACTATGAAAGACTTGGTTCTTCTCAGTAATTCAGTGATCCAAAGCAATCCCAAGAGACTTTGGACAGAAAATGCCATCTGCATCTAGAAAAAGAACTATGGAGTCTGAATATAAATGCTATGTTAACATGTGTTGATTTATATTCAGTCTCCATAGTTCTTTTTCTGTTTTTTTTTTTTATTCTCTCCCATGGTTTCTCCCTTTTTGTCTGACTTTTCCCTCCCAAGATGATTCATAAAGCAATGTGTACTAAAAATAAATAAAATAAAATAAAATATTAAAAAAAAGAAAAATTCTTTGACTCTTGCTATATGAATATTGAGTCCTTCTAGAGTAAGGGGTTCACATTTCTACTTGGCCAAGTTTTAAACTTACCCTTCTGTTTAGTTTGAGGGGAGAGGGGGTGGAGAAAAACTGTTCCACTCCTTTCTCTTCCCAAATATAACTATTACACAGAGATCAATTATTTTTAAGTTTTCCCTAAACATAGACATATTTCCAGGAATGAAATGCAGCCAGAGACAGGGGAATTAAACCAAGCATGTTCTTCTGAAGTCAGAGACATCAAGAAGCACTTTCTTTTAGGCCATTACAGTTAATAGAATAATTATTACATTAGCCTATTTTTGCATAACATTTATCAGTTTGATTTAATTCAACAAATTTATTAACCACCACTTAAAATTCAGCTTCCTTAATTTGGTGATAAGTGAGCTTAGACCTTGAGACATTAAGTAATTTGCCTAAAATGGCAGAGCTGGGATTAAAATTCAATTCTGCCTCCAAATCAAATTTTCTTTTTCCCAATACCACAATGCCTCTAGTCCAAACTAATAGGAGGATATTACACACATACACAAACACAAACACACACACACACACACACACACCTATATTATATTGATCTTTGTGTCAGATGCTCATCTATAACTTTAAAGGCCCCGATTCATTTACACTTCTCCACTTCATCATCACCCATTCGTTATTTTATGATACCAATGTATTGTCACCAACTTCCTCTGCAAACACATGGTTTGAAAGGTTCAAAGAATGAACAGATTTATTTACAAATCAAAGAACATAAGTGGAGTTCACACTAGAACTGGTGAAAATTTTTTAAAAAAGCAAAACAAAACAAAAAAAAAGGATACCTGTGTTTGAATAACTTTTTCCCAAAGACCTAGAACTGAAGTCATCCCAGCAGATGGAAATTTCTAATGTTACTTCTCAGCACATGTCTCCTTTTAAGGTTTTCCCTTTGGGGAGGACTGTTTGAGGGAGGTAGTCATCAAAAGCAAAATACTGGGGAGAGGAGAAGGGAGAAAGGGGAAAGGAAAGAGAAAAATATAACTTTGGGTAAATAAGATGGCAGGAAATACAGAATTAGTTATTTTAACTGTGAATGTGAATGGGATGAACTCTCCCATAAAACAAAAGCTGATAGCAGACTGGATTAAAAGCCAGAATCCAACAATATGTTGCTTACAGGAAACACATCTAAAGTATAGAGAGACATACAGAGTGAAGGTAAAGGGCTGGAGCAGAATCTATGATGCTTCAGGTGAACAAAAAAAAAAAAAAAAAAAGCTGGGCTAGCAATCCTGATCTCAGATCAAGTGAAAGCAAAGATAGATCTAAGGCTTTCCCTTCAAGAGTGCTTATTCCTTGACAGCTCCTTTCTGCCTTCACTAGTCTAACCAGAAACCTGTTAAAAAATGTTTTTAGCTTAAAAAAAGACCAAGGACTTTGCACAACTCTCCATCCCTCAAATCCAATTTACTTGTATTTCATGGCATCACCTCTCTGATGTCATGGTCCTCTTCGAAACAAAGGACAAACAACAATAGCTATCAGGACATGGAATACTTCATCACCTCAGTTACACTCAAATTTCATAATTAGAAATGCTCCATTCAGGACACCTTAGTTTAGATAGATATTTAGCCTCATTATGTTAAACTTCATCTTTGTGACCCCATTTGGAGTTTTGTGGGTAAAGATACTGGAGTAGTTTGCCATTTCCTTCTCTAGCTCATTTTACAGATGAGGAAACTGAGGTTAAGTGACTTGCTCAGTCACACAGTAACTATCTAAAGCTGGGTCTGAACATAGGAAGATGTCTTTCTGACCTCAGACCCTATACTCTATCCACCAGGCCACCTAGCTGCCCCTGAACTTTATAGAAGTGGTCAAAAAAAAAGGGGGGGGAGAGGGACTGTCTCTGAATTTCTCCCCTCTGACATACTTCTGCCAATCTCTGACATCACAAAAGCATGCTCAGTGATTAGGAGTACACCCATCTTGTTTCCCATCAGATTCAGTCAGGGTCAATTTAACACCTTATCTTTCTCCCCTGAAATCCAGGAGGTATTAATCCCCAGGAGACAAGTGCTAATATTATCCTCATTTTATAGAGGAGACAGACAGCTTAAGGACTTATCTGTGGTCACACAGCTAGTAAGAGTATGAGGCTGAATTTGGACACATCTTCCTGACTTAATACTCTATTCACTGAGTCTCCTAAGTCCTCTTTAATTCCCTCACCATTCAAGGTTAAAAAAAAAAAAATGACCAGTGATTGTGGAAGAAGAGGAACCAAGCACTCCCCTGGTTATTTTATACATCAGGGAAAGAAAAATGTGTAATTCCTGCTGCACATGGTAAATGAATAATCATAGTATTATAGATCTGAGGAATCTATGAGACCACCTAATCCAACTCCTTAATTTTTTATAGAAGAATCTAAGTTTCAAAGAATTTTATTTATTTGTTTTAAACTTATATAGAAAATAGGAAAAGAAAAAAATATATAAAGCAATAAATTTTCATTTCCAGAAAGCCTATGTAATATCTACTACACATTGTATTCAGAGTTGTCCATCTTTTCTTTGCTTCCTTGTAGCTTTTCTTTTGTCCTCTGCTGTGAAATTTTTGCTTTATTTTTTTCCCTTCTTTCCCCATTTCCCCCAAGAAGGCTTCCCCCTTAAGGGAAGGTATTCCCCCATGAATACACACACACACACATACACACACACACACACACAAATACATAGATATCTATAATCATAAACCTTCATATACATATATATACATAGATGTCTATAATCACACAAATATTCATTCACATGCATGTATATAAGACTGCGCTATGCTTGTTTGTTCTCTGTTTCTCTGAAGGTGGATAACATCTTCCTACATAAGTCCAAGTCTTTGAATATTTCTCTAATTCCACCCAACTCATCATTTCCCATACCACAACAATATTTCAACTTTATACTGTCTATTTTACATGGTCTTAAAAAATATTGATTAATATGGCTATTTTTTCTCTTTTGATTAAATTTATTTTAGCTTTAACTTTGTCTCATATCATAATTACTACCCTCTCTTTTTTACATAAATTCTACTCCTAATCTTTATTTTATGTTTATGTGTTATCTCTTATTTCCTAACCCTCCTGACTCATCTACTTTACTTCTCCCCAAGACTTTGCCCTCCTAATTAGTTAACCTATCCATCCCTCCAATGATCCCTCCCTTAATCTCTCCCTAACACCCTAATCCTCTTTATCCCATTCCCATTAATCTACACATCTTATTCCATTTCAGTTAATTTACATTCACTTCTTTATCCCTGTCCCCTTATCCTATTCCCTCACCTTCTTATTTCTTTATAAATTTAGAAGACATTTCCTTCTAGAAGACTAGAAGTCTAGAAGACTTTGATTCCCTTCTAAATGTATATATTATTCTTTTTATTTATTGTTCTTTCTTTAACTCTGATCTGATGTGAGTAGGGTTCCCTCCCTTATACTCTTCCCCTCCCTATCCCTTTACTCTCTTATTTATTTCTGAATTTAGAAGACTTTTATATCCTTCTAGATGGACATGTATTATTCCCTCTTAACCCATTCCTGATGAGAATGGAGTTCCAGAACTGGCAGCCTTCCTTCCACATTTAATTCCTCTGTGTCAGCTCTTCTTCTCACACCTCATTTTTATAAAATAATTACTCTTTTTATCTTTTCCTACACAGTTTTGCTTTTTAAAATCATCTCATACTTAGCTCTCTCCAATCTTTCTTTCAAAGTATCCAATTACTAATGACAATCTTAAACATATGGTTTACATTTTCCTGTATAAAGTATAAACCAAAGACTTTAAATAACTTCTTAAGACCACAAAGGAAGAAAGTGGTGAAGTCAGGATTTGAATCCATATCCTCTAATTATAAATTCTGCATTCCTTTCACTTTTTTATCTTCCCTCTTCTAAGAAGAGTATGAATAAGATAAGTTAAAGTGAAAGGCAAATCCTAATTGACAAGGATGATTAAGAGAAGGCTTCCTGGAGGAGGTAATATGGGAATTGCCTTTAAAAAGGGGTAAATCAACCAGCACAGTAAGGAGTTCAAGCTACATTTGTTCTTCACAACAATTCTGTAAGGTAGGTTGTGCAAGTAGTATTAGTTCCATTTTACAACTGTGTGCAGGTCCATCACTCTATCCATTGAGCTACCTAACTGCTTCTATCTAAGTTTTTGTGAGTTTAATCTAAATTTGAGTGTTCATGGTACATTCCTGACCTTAATGTGGCATATTTATTACAAGAGTTGCTTTTATAGAGCAATTTATTGATTTGCCCAACATCAGGCAGAGCCATCACAATCCCAGACCTTCAGATTGAAAATTCAGTGATCTTTTCCTTTCTTGTGCTACTTATTTTTTTAATTAGTCCTAGAATTTCTAATTCAGTAAACCAATTTCCCTAGAAGTTCCAAGTAGTTCAGAAACAAAACTCTGAATCCAAAGCATTCACTCAAGAAACATTTATTTCATCCCTATTTTTATGCAAGGTATTATACTAAACTCTGTGGGGAGAGATACAAGGTTTAGAGCCTGGATTTAATGGAGTTTACTCTCTAATAGGTGATGAGACAAACTAAAACTAATATAGCATTAGCCTAATAGAGATTAAGAATGAGGAATTGATAATCCTGTTATATATGAACAAGATTTTGAAAGGCTATATAAGCTCTATCTTGCAAGAACAAGATTCACTGTTCACTGTGATTCTTTTCCAGTCTTGTGTGCTAAAAGATGCCCTAGATACTTCAGAGAGCAGTGTATCAGTTTTTCTTCAGCAGAGTCACATAACAGGATTCTTTCAATTGGATCTCTCATCAGGCTTCTCAGAATGCATATGTCAGTCTGTGGCATACAACAGACCTTCAAGCTTGCAAGTGAAAAGGATGAAAAAAAGAGTCATCTGTGAAAGAAAGGAAGGAGAGAAGGAAAGAAGGAAGGAAAGAAAGAAGGAAGGAAGGAAGGAAAAAGGAAGGAAGGAAGGAAGGAAAGGAGGGAAGGAAAGAAAAAAGAATATTTAAATGTAGATCAGGCAAAAACATCAAAAATAACAATAATTTAAGTTGAAATCATAACGATTAAGAAGGGAAAGGGCTGTTTGTTTTTTAATCATCCTTCCCAATGACTCAAATAGGTAAACTGCATATTAAAGAAAACCCAAAGATTTGAAAATTCCGAAGGGAAATCTTTTCTTGTTTAGGATGTAATGAATTCAGTCTTCAGAGACCAGAGTCTGGTTTGTTGAGCTCTCTGAACTGTCAGCTGAATAATTATCTGCAAAATGTTGTGGAGGTGAACTCCCTATGATTCAGTTCTTTTCCTGTTTTGAAACACAAGGTTAGCAACCTTTGGAACAAAAGATAGCAAAATCAAGGACCAAGCCTCTTTTCTTTCCTTTTTATTGATATTTAGAGGAGGGTTTTTTTTTTTTGCCTTAAAAAATTAAACATTGTCATCTGAAGGTCTTTCCCACATGCCCTTGGAAAGTATCTATGTAGTATGCAAAAATAAAAATCCCTTGGCCATAGTGGCAAGAGAAAAAACTCATCTAATCAAGTCAGCAGTCTTGTATTTTGTACTGAAGAAAAGCATAAAGCAGGCATATTGGGGGAAGGGGAAAGTCAAGACAAAACCAGAATTCCTTTTGCCTAATTACTGCTAAACCTGTTCATATATTCTCTAGGCTTTATCTCCTCATCTGTCACTATCCTCTGCAGATCCTAATGCTATGATCTGTCCTGTTCATGCAACCTAAAGAACCAAGGACCTTGTCATTTAGCCAGATGCTAACTATATTAAATCTTAGGGGCATTCCATCTACTCTATAGCCAAACCTTCTTTTATGTGTTGTCTCCCTCAATTAACATATGAGCTCCTTGAGAGCAGGGACTCTCAATTTTTCTATTCGTATGCCCAGAAATTGGAAGCAGCTAGGTGGCACAGTGGATAAAGTGCAGGGCCGGGAGTCAGGAAAACTGATCTTCCTAAGTTCAAATCTGGCCTCAGACACTTAGTAGTTTTGTGACCAGGGACAGGTCACTTATCCCTGATTATACCAGTTTCCTCATCTGTAAAATGAGCTGGAGAAGGAAAAGTGAAAGCACTCCAGTATCTTTGCCAAGAAGATCCCAAATGGGGTCACAAAGAGTCAGATATGACTGAATAACAACAACAACCAGAATTTAGAGCCATGCTTCTTACATAGTAAATCCTTAACAAACTTTTTTTTTTTTTTAAATCATTAGTTCCTTTATTCATTCAACTGCTAAGCCCAAAAGGCTAGATAATTGTGCTTACTCCCTTTCCACTAAGGGGGCTATCTGTTATATATCTATGCATGTAGTAAGACAAAATTTAATCCTGTGGGACCCTAATTTCTAGTGAAAGGAATTAGAGTCACTTTTCTCAAAATTTTAGACTATCCAACACTCTAAATACAATTTATTTAAAGCTTAGGTTTGGGTTCATTTCTAGATCTTCCCAGATTTGGAAAGTACAATGTATTGAATGTATTATGTAAATCACATGTGGAACTGGTATTTATTTGCTACATGTACACACAAGACCAAAATAGGAATTGATCAAACATCTTGAAAGATTCAGTAATAATTTATAAGTATCATTAAAATTTCTTGGAAGGCTAATAATGCTTAAAACTCACAAGAAAAAAGCAATTTATGGGCCTAATGGGTAGACAGCACAAATTTCATCTTGTCTCTGAACTGTCCAAACAACTGTCCATGTTTTCTGCCAGTGGTTATTTTCTCCAATGAAGTAACACCTTTTATCACCAGTTACCTCCAAGCCTGAATATATCCATCTCCAGAATAATATTCAGCCATCTACTCAAGAAAAGGAACACCAAGTGGAAAGGTACCAGACTCTGAGTCTGTGATCCATGAGGGAGTAACTCATAGGTAATAAGGAAAGTGTACCACCCATTCTCCCATCCCACACAGATAAGTATCATAAAATGTCATTTTGGTTTTAAAAATCCAATGACTTTTTTCCATCTTCATCTCTCTGGTTCCACCAGCACAAATCAAATGATAGTAAGTCTAGTAATTGGGAATATTTTGCTGTAAGTGAGTCAAAAGAAGAAAGTGAGCTGGAAGATATCTCCTCTCTTTTAATTGGTGAAAGACCCTGTTCTCCTGCTGCTATCATAGAGAGGGAAGGATGGTTGGAGAAAGGTAGAACTAAAGGACTAATCAGAGTTTTAATCACACTAAAACACTAAGTCCTTTTAACATTGCCACTCATGATTACAAAAAGGCAAGAGCTATTTTAACAGATGTTCTAGTTACAAAGAAAAAAATCACTATTGATTAAATAAATGCAAATTAAAACAACTCTGAGATACCACTGTAGACATATTAGGCTAATGTGACGGAAAAAGAAAATGACAAATGGTTGGTGATGGGAGAGAAGGAGAAGGGGATGTATGTGAGATAGGCAAACTAATGCATTATTGGCAGAATTGTGAACAGTCCAGCTGTTCTGGAGAAAAATTTGGGAGTTATGGTATGGCCAAAGGGCTATAAAACTGTGTATACTGTTTGATCCAGGAATTCCACTATTCGATCTGTATCCCATAGAGATCAAATAAATGGGAAAAGGACCTGGGTGTACAAAAATATTTATAGCAGCTCTTTTTGTGATAGCAAAGAATTGGGAATTGAGGGTATGCTCATCAATTGGGGAATCACTGAACAAGTCACAGTATATGATTGTGATGGAATACTATTGTGCTATAAGAAACAATGAACAGGATGCTTTCAGAAAAAAACATGGGAGGAATACCTAGGTGGCACAGTGCATAAAGCACCAGCCCTGAAGTCAGGAGGATCTGAGTTCAAATCTGGTCTCAGACACGTAACACTTCCTAGCTGTGTAACCCTGGGCAAGTGACTTAACCCCAATTGCCTCAGCCAAAAATAAATAAATAAATACCATGGGAAGACATATATGAATTGATACAAACCAGGAAAACATTGTACACAAAAATAGCAATATTGTAATAATGACCAACTATGAAAGACAACTACTCTCAAGATTGATCCAAGGCAATTCCAAAGGACTCATAATAAAAAAAAAAAATACTATCAACCCCCAGAGAACTGATGAACTCTGAAGATTAGAGTATAATATATATACATATATATAATATAATTTTTTAAATGTTTTTCAACATGGCTGATGTGGAAATATGTTTTGTATGATGTCACATAAATTGACATATTTCTTGCTCTCTCATTGGGTGGGGAGAGACGAGAGAGGCAGAGAATTTGGAACTCAATATTTTTAAATGAATGTTAAAAATAAATTATAAATGTTTTAAAAGAAAAAAAAACAGATACCCTTTTTAACCCCTGTTAAATATTAACACATTTTCTGATGAGCAAGCTGATTTCAGAAAAACCTGGAAAAATTTATATGAACTGATGTTGAATGAAGTGAGCAGAACCAGGAGAACACTGTACACAGTAACAAGATTATGTGATGCAGGACAAAATAGTCAATGAGTATAATAATCTAGTGTTTGACAAACCCAAAGACCCCAACTTTTGGGATAAGAACTCAATATTTGACAAAAACTGCTAGGAAAATTAGAAACTGGTATGGCAGAAACTAGGCACTGACCCATACCTAACACCATATACCAAAATAAAATTGAAATGGGTTCATGATCTAGACATAAAGAATGATATCATAAACAAATTAGAAGAACATAGGATAGTTTATTTCTCAGATCTGTGGAGGAGGAAGAAATTTGTGACTAAAGAAGAACTGGAACTCTTAATTGAACACCAGATAGATAATTTTGATTATATTAAGTTAAAAAATTTTGTACAAACAAAACTAATGCAGACAAGATTAGAAAAGAAGCAATAAACTGGGAAATCGTTTTTACATTTAAGGGTTCTGATAAAGGCCTCATTTCTAAAATATATAGAGAATTGACCCAAATTTATAAGAATTCAAGCCATTCTCCAATTGATAAATGGCCAAAAGATATGAACAGACAATTTTCAGATGAGGAAATTGAAACCATCTCTAGTCATATGAAAAGGTCCTCTAAATCATTATTGATCAGAGAAATGCAAATTAAAACAACTCTGAGATACCACTACATACCTCTCAGGCTAAGATGACAGGAAAAAATAATGATGAATGTTGGAGGGGCTGTGGGAAAACTGGGACACTAATACATTGTTGGTGGAACTGTGAATGGATCCAACCATTCTGGACAGCAATTTGGAACTATGCTCAAAAAGTTATTAAACTGCCCACACCTTTTGACCCAGCAGTATTTCTACTGGGCTTTTATCCCAAAGAGATCTTAAAGAAGGGAAAGGGACCCACATGTGAAAAAAATGTTTGTGGCAGCCCTTTTTGTAGTAGTAAGAAACTGAAAACTGAATGGATGCCCATTAGTTGGAGAATGTTATGGTATATGAATGTTATGGAATATTATTGTTCTATAAGAAATGATCAGGAGGATGATTTTAAAGAGGTCTGGAGAAACTTGCATGAACTGATGCTAAGTGAAATGAAATGAATCAGGAGATCATTGTACATGGCAACAGCAATATTATACGATGATCAATTCTGATGTACATGGCTCTCTTCACCAATGAGATTGAATCATCTAGTTCCAATGGTCTTGTGATCAAAAGAGCCATCTACAACCAGAGAGAGGACGGTGGGAACTGAGTATGGCTCACAACATAGCATTCTCACTTTTTTTGCTGTTGTTTGCTTGCATTTTATTTTCTTCATCATTTTCTTTTCTGGTTTGATTTAATTTTTCTTGTACAGAAAGATAATTGTATAAATATGTATGCATATATTGGATTTAACATATTTCTACCATGTTTAACATATATTGGACAATATATCACCTAGGAAAGGGGGTAGAAAAAGGGAGGGAAAACTAGAACACAAGATTTTTCAAGGGCTAATGCTGCAAAATTATCTATGCATATGTTTTTATTTTATTTTATTATTATTTTTTAAAGCTTTTTATTTGCATAACACATGTATGGGTAATTCTTCAACACTGATTCTTACAAAGCTTTCCTTTACAAAATTTCCCCCTAGTTCCCTCCCCTAGATGGCAGGAAGTCCACTACATGTTAATTACATTAAAATACTTGACAAGTCGAATATATGTATACATATTTCCATACTTATCTTGCTGTGCAAGAATAATTGTATCTACATGAACAAAAAAAAATCAGAAAAAGGAAACACAATGCAATCAAACATCATTAGAGAGCATGAAAATTTTATGTTGTAGTCCACATTTTGTATCCCTCTCTCTGGGTGTATATGGCTTTCTTCACTGAACAATTGGAACTGGTTTGAAACATTTCATTGTTGAAGAGAGCCATGTCCATCAGAACTGATCATCATATAGTATTGTTGTTTATGCATATATTTTTAAAAATAAAAAGCTTTAACAAAATAAGATTTATTTATTTATTTTTGCTAAGGCAATTGAGGTTAAGTGACTTGCCCAGGGTCACATAGCTAGGGAATGTTAAGTGTCTGAGACCACATTTGAACTCAGTTCCTCCTGACTTCAGGACTGGTGCTCTATCTACTGCGCCACCTAGTTCCCCCAACAAAATAAAATTTTAAAAAAGATTATGTGATGATCAACTTGAAGTAACTCTTTTCAACAAGAAGGTTATTTGAAGTAATTCCAATAAATTTGTGATAGAAAGTGCCACCAGCATCCAGAGAGAGAACTGTGAAACTGACTGTGGATCAAAACATAATATTTTCACTTTTTTTGTTGTTATTGCTTGTTTGCTTCTTTTTTCTTTCTTTCTCATGTTTTTTTCCCCTTTTGATCCGATTTTTATTACACAGCATAGTGAATTTGGAAATATGTTTAGAAGAATCGCATATGTTTAACCTATACTGGATTACTTGTTATCTTGAGAAGGTGGGAATGAAGGAGAGAGAGAGAAAAATTTGGAACACAAGGTTTTACAAAGGTGAATGTTGAAAACTACCTTTGCATGTATTTGGAAAAATAAAAAGCATCACCAAAACCACATCAAAGTTTCTGACCCAGACAATATTTCAGAAGTCTAGTCTAATAGAAATGGAAATATATAAATGCTATGTGAGAAGTAGCACTTTCTATTACCTACAAAATAAGATTTTACCATTGAAAAAACATTGATAATCCTGTACATAAATTGACTTCAGTGATCTTTTTTAACCTTCACAATCTATTGGCTGTTCTCCAAACAAAACTGTACTATATACTTTTCTTTGCTCCTTATCATATCTTTTCTTCTATCCAACTCTCTTCTCCAAAGTTTAGTCTCCCCATTTCAATTTATGAAGCTTTTCTTAGATATTACAACTTACAATAATGTTTTCCTCCCATGAATTCATAGCACTTATTTAAACATGCTTCACTCATTTGGTATTTTTACAGTGCCTTAATGTTATGGAAAAGGTACTAGACTAAGTCAGAAAACTTTGACTCAGATCTGCACTAAACTACATACTAGTTACACTGTCTTACACAAGGCTCTTCAATAAGATGGAAATAATAGATGCTCTGCTTTCCAATGGCAGGAGCATCAAAACAGAATTATGTGAAAATACTTTGGAAACTGCTACATACATGTAAGATATATTTTATTTTTGATCCAAATTTACAGCAAGCTCTTTGAGGCCATAACTGTCAGTTTCCTCTTCGGTTGCTAGCAGACAGTAGATGCTCAATAAATAGGTTATTGAATAAGTTTTATCCCCTCATAGATACTTCTCCAGTTTGCGCTCAAACTTACAAAGTAATTCCCAAGCAAGAAGCTGCTACTCCTAGCAGGATATCCTATGGATCTTCACTTCACATTATAACTCATAAAACTCTCAATGAATTCCCATTAACAATGATTCAAAAGATAAAATTAACAAAGGCATTTCTTCAGATAGCATAATAAGAAAAGTATCTATGAAATATTCTCTCCATAAGCCTGGGGTATACAGTACCCAGAGGAAGAAAGAACATAGAGTATAATAACAATGATATACACATGTTGGGAACCCATGTGGCCAAAGCATTTCACTGCTGCAAAACTCTAGGACCTCATTGTCCTTCTCTTCCCTGAAACACTTTTTTCCACAGCCTAGCTCTTGATTGTCAAGCCCACCTCTATCTTAAACCCAAAGCTGGGTTTCTTTAGTTTTTGCTGCCAAAGGCTGATTCAGAAACTGATTCCAGCTTCAAGTAATGTTATGTATTTCTAGGGAGTATGTTACTTTCAGCTGTACTTCAAACTCTCTTTAACTGATACTCTGACCATATATGGGGATTTCTTTCAGGAAAAGTAGCTCTACTACTAAATATCACAGCTGATGGGAAAGTGAGAAAAGAGAGAAATCTCTTCCTCTTCTCCCTTGTCATTCCCTCTTCAGGGTTTGGCTTCTTTTTCAAGTGCTGGCTTCTGCCAGAACTAACTCAAACTCTCCAATTTTTTAAGACAGACATTGGTGTTGTGGCCAGTCATTGTTCCTTTCCAACTCAATCAGAGAAAGAAGTGCTCATGCTTGGAAAGGAGCCATAGGATGTTAAGAAATTGTTAACACATTACACCTTATCCTCTATAACATCTGATTAACTCAACATAAACATATTAATCAATCATATTTTTAAGTGCCTATTCATGTCAAGAACTGTGTTAATAGAAGGGGATACAAGAAGAAACCAAAGACAATACTTGTCCTCAATGAGTTTATAATCATATATGCAATCTAAGCTAAATTCAAGAAAAGTAGAAAATAATTAACAGAGGGAAGGCACTCAAAATAAGAAGGGATAGGGAATGCTTCATGCAGAAGGTAGGATTTAAGTTAGGTCTTAAAGGAATCCAAGGAGGTCAGAACAGAGGGAAGGAGGAGGAAGGAGAATATTCCAGTCAAAGAGCATGGCAAGAGAAAATGCCAAGAGCCAAAAGCTGGAGGGTCTTGTTTGTGGAAGAGCCAGTTCGGTGTCTCTGGGTCAAAGAGTACCTGTCATCACAAAGTCAGTCGTAAGAAGGCTAGAAAAGTAGGATGGGGCTAGTCCTTATGAAGATTTTGAATGCCAAATAGAGTATTTTACATTTGTGACTGGAAAAAAATAGGAATCCACCAGAGTTTATTATAGAGTGATATGATTAGCTATGAACTTTAGGAAAATTACTTTAGTGGCTTAATGAAGAATGGATTGACCATGAAGCATAATAACCAAATTGATGTTTTAAAAAAGAAGACTGGTCTATAAATTCCATTCTTTAAATGTTTTACATTTGGCCGTTGGTATTTTACCTTAGGATAAAAATAAACTACATTGAATGATAGAAACAAGTAGGAACTCTTTCTTTGGATCCTGGGGTCTAACAGAGTGCCTGAAATTGCATAATATCAAAGAAAGAACCCAGGATTTGTTAGATAACCTGGGATCGAGTGCTGGTTCTGCCACTTGTTAACTTTGTGATTTGGAGAAAATCCCTTTTGGGCTCTGGAAGGCCAGTTTTCTCATTTGTAAAATGAGGGGGCTATACTCAATGTTTTCTAAGGTCCTTTTCTATTTCTAAATCCTATAATCTATAAAATGGTGATAATGATTACCTGCAACACCTATCTCACTGAGAGATTTTTGAGAATGAAAAAATAAAATGCATGAAAATTGTTTTGTAAACTGTAAAGTGCTAATCAAGTGTCAGTTATTATTATTATTATGGTTGTTGAATAAATGCATGAACCAACCCTTTAGCTACATGCATCTAATAATCATATTTTGAACCTAACATATTCAGCCTCTTTCACCTACAGATTGCAAAGTGCCTTCAAGCAAAGACAATACATGCCATTATCTTACCTTTACTGAGCTAAGTGATTAGCTCAAGGCCAAGCAGAGAGGTGATGGACTACAAGTGCAGAATGAGAGATATTTTCAGACAACGCCCATCTGTGAGTTTGTTTTGCTTGACTACACGTATTTATTATAAAAGAGGGCCTTTTTTCTGGGAGAGAATCATGAAGATTAAATAACAGTGAAACTCCCATAAGTAGAAAAGAAGATCAATGAATTATTTTTAAAAAACAGAGAGAATAGAATAATGTTTAGAAGGAAACACATATAAGCAGAGCAAAGCTGAAATCACTATTCCAAATTTAACATAAACCTAAAAAAATAAGCTCTATGTTATAGTCATCTACTTTTTCTTTTTTCATATAAGGACGTTTTCATCTTTGTTGATATTTGTATAGTTCATAATGATAACACACACACAAAAGGTTTTCATCCATTCAAGGAGGAGGACACCATAGTAATTCAGGTAGGATACTAAATCTGGTATCAGGTAGACTAAGGTCATCTTATATCATACAGACTAACTGGGTGATCATAAGCAACTTTCAGAGTCTGGATTTCCTCATCACTAAAATTAATATGACTGATAGTATCTATCTCATGTGTTTGTTTTGAGGTTAAGATAATATATGTAAATTCCTAGATGAATATCATCTCTTACTGCTATTATTTTCTTTTTTTCAGATGTAGCTCCGTACTTCCCTGGAAGGCACATTGATTTCTTCTGTTATTGCTGTCAAAGACCTACCTTGGGAGTGCATGAGGCTTTTCCCAATCTATTTTTGCAGCTCTTGCAAAATCTCATAGGATCATCAATTTAAGAGTTCGAAGGGACCTTATAGGCCATCTATCCAATACAGTCATTTTAAAGACAAAGAAACCAGAACCCAGAGAAGTTGTGTAATTAATTCAAGGTCATACAGGTAATAATTAGCAGAGCTGAGACAAGGGAAAGAATAACAAAATGGTGAAGAAAACAAATGTCAAAGGATTGGGAATAGGAGAATGGGGGACTTAGATAACTAACTGCATGCTGTGGAACCACAGGCATGTTACTACCTGAGCTTTTAGTCACTTATTTGTAAATTTTGGCTAACATTTGTACTACCTACTTCATGGGGTTGTTGTAAGCAAAACATTTATTTTGGAAACCTTAAAATGTTATAGAAATATGAGTTACTATTTCACAATTTTGCTTGTACCTGATCTGATCACAAACAAAGAACTTGGGAAAGTCCCATTAAAGAGAAAATAACTCCCTCAGGACATTAAGATATATAAGGGTAACCCTATAGAACAGCCCCAGATTTCACAACCAAATCAGGGGCTTCAGCTAGGAAAATAAAAAAAAAAAAAAAAAAAGGCAGTGATTTCCACATCTTTCCTTGGCAAGATAGAGAATTTAGTAGAATGATTTGCTCATTGCTACCTTCCTGCCCAGTTCTATTACAGTAGCCCATCACTTTTCCCCAATTTCCACCTTCCTACTCACACTCCATTGTCAGAGCAGGACTTCTGCTCCCTTTCAAGCCCTTCCAGAAAACACACCTCTTCCTTTAAGTTCCTTAATTGAAGTCATACCCCATTGAAAGATTACCCCTCCCACCCTCTGAAGTACAACATCCAAGTATCTTTCCAACAGAGATGAAGCCACCTACTTGGCTGCTGACTTTTTGTTTGTTTGTTTGATTGAACTGGTTGTCTAATATAGTCCAGAGGCCCATGGGGCAAGGACTGTACCCTCTTTTCTGTTTTGAACAGAGCCAAGTTGACTTTTGGCATTCTGCTAAAAACAACAATAACAATAATAATCATAGTATGTCAGGAGGGGGTGTGGAAGGGTGTGGTTGGGACTAAAATTAGAGACTTAAAATAAGTGCTAAGAGGTGGCAGAAAAATTAGTGGACTCCCAGTAGGGGGTGTGTGTGTGTGTGTGTGTGTGTGTGTGTGTGTGTGTGTGCACCACTTGAAAGTGCTAAACATATTTTTGGGGAAGAGCAGTCAGATGGAGCATTATGACTGGAACCTAAATATGGAGATGTTTAGATTAGACAAAAGTAAAGCATCTTAACAGCAAAGGCAAATTGTCAAAGGAAGGAACTGCTGGCTGGGCTAATTATGGCTAACTCATTAGAGCTGTTCAAAAATGATCTGGAAGGATTTCAAGAGTGTTTAAGAATAGTGGAAAGTCCTCTGTGATTGGGGAAGCTGTATTTTCATTTATGAAGCTTTTTCTGATCCCCATCTGCCTGCATTTGGGACTTCTCTGTGAGTTCTGACCTTTCCTCCTTCCCATTTCTTTCATTCTCTCATACTAGTAAACATCACTTGACATAACTGGCCTTGAAGTAAAGAAAACTGGGTTCAAGTACTGTTTCTGGCAATTAAGTGGTTGGATGACCCTGTACAAATTACTTAATCACACAGGGATACCAGGTAACTCTGTAAACCCACAATTTGTTGAGAGTGTGCTGAGTTGTAATAGCAAAGGTGGTTTTCTTCATCAGATTTTCCTTATGAAACCATGGAGAAAAAAAGAGGAAGAAAGGAAAGAAGGAAAGAAATAAGGAAGGAAGGAAGGAAGGAAGGAGGGAGGGAAGGAAGGAAGGAGCAAAGAAGAAGGAAGGAAGGAAAGAAGGAAGAAAAGAAGAAAGAAAAGAGATCAAAAACACTTTTATGGAGTTCTTTGGGATTCACAAAGTGATTTCTTCAGAAGAGTGCTGCAAGACAGCTAAATAACAATAATACTACCCCTATTTTCAGGATGAAGAGAATGAGGCTGAGAGGTCAAGTGATATTCTTTCAATTTCTATAAATATTGAATATGAAAACCTACATCCATAGCCAGGCCACTTGCCTCCAAATGCAGTGTTCTCTTCCATACCTTATTGCTTCTCACATTTTTTTCACAAGCTTAGAGTCAATATCCAAAATCAAGGAATCATAGAATGTGAAAACTGGAAGAGATCCTGAAGATAATTTAATCCATCTCCTTCATTTTACAGATGAATAAACTGAGATTCAGAGAGTTAAGTAATTTATTTGCCCAAAGCCATACAAGAAGCCAAGATTTGTGAAATCTCATCTAACTCAGTAACTAGAGGCTTGGCCAAGACACTTTCAGTCTAAAACACCTGATTCCAGTTAAAATAATTTGCTTTCTAGCCTATGGCAAAGTTCATGTGAATGTCTACCATTTTAGGAATTTATAAAAATCATTAATGCAAAATCATTTCTATAGGATCTTTTCGCATTGAGAGCTTTAAAGTCTAGAGCATCTCTTAATGTCCTGGACAGAGATTTAAACTTTGAATTGAAAATGTTTATTTACAGAAATTAACATACATACACAACAAAGCAGTAATGACATCATTGGTATTTTGTATGAAACAAAATTAGCAAGAAAAGGCAATTTAAAGAAATGAGTGGGTTAGAAATTACATGGAAGTGTTGGTTAGAAGCTGGTATCAGTAGTGTGGGAAAGAGTGCATAAAGTGAAACCTGTTGCAGAGAGATTTTTTTGGTTTTGTTTTTTAAATCAACTCTTTGAGTATAGGAATTAATGGACTTTTCCTTAAAATAGTCGGTAGCATCTATTTAAAACCATCAGCTAGCATCATATGTAATGGTGATAAACTGGAACCATTCCCAATAAGATCAGTGGTGAAACAAGGTTGCCCACTATCACCATTACTGTTCAATATTGTATTAGAAATGCTAGCCTTGGCAATAAGACAAGAAAAAGAGATTAAAGGAATTAGAGTAGGTCATGAGGAAACCAAATTATCAGTCTTTGCAGATGATATGATGGTCTACTTAGAGAACCCTAGAGAATCAACTAAAAAACTATTAGAATTAATCCACAACTTTAGCAAAGTTGCAGGATACAAAATAAATCCACATAAATCATCAGCATTTTTATACATCACCAACAAAATGCAACAGCAGGAGATACAAAGAGAAATTCCATTCAAAATAACTATCGATAGTATAAAATATTTAGGAATATATCTGCCAAGGGAAAGTCAGGGTCTATATGAGCAAAACTACAAAACACTCTCCACACAAATAAAGTCAGATCTAAACAATTGGAAAAACATCAAATGCTCTTGGATAGGTCGAGTGAATATCATAAAGATGGCAATACTACCTAAACTAATCTATCTATTTAGTGCTATACCAATCAAACTCCCAAGAGATTATTTAACTGAACTAGAAAAAATAACAAAATTCATCTGGAAAAACAAAAGGTCAAGAATTTCAAGGGAATTAATCAAAAAAATGCAAATGAGGGTGGCCTAGCTGCACCAGATCTAAAACTATATTATAAAGCAGTGGTCACCAAAACCATTTGGTACTGGATAAGAAATAGAGTAGTGGATCAGTGGAATAGGATAGGTTCACAGGACAAAATAATCAATGACAATAGTAATCTAGTGTTTGATAAACCCAAAGACCCCAGTTTTGGGGATAAAAACTCACCATTTGACAAAAACTGTTGGGATAATTGGAAACTAGTATGGAAGAAATTAGGCATTGACCCACACCTAACACCATATACCAAGATAAGGTCAAAATGGATTCATGATCTAGGCATAAAGAATCATATTATAAACAAATTAGAACAATGTAGGATGGTTTACCTCTCAGACCTGTGGAGGGGGAAGGAATTTGTGACCAAAGAAGAACTAGAGGTCATCATTAATCACAAAATAGATAAGTTTGACTATATCAAGTTAAAAAGTTTTTGTACAAACAAAAAGAATGCAGACAAGATTAGAAGGGTAGCAGTAAACTGGGAAAATATTTTTACATCCAAAGGTTCTGATAAAGGCCTCATTTCTAAAATATATAGAGAATTGACTCAAATATATAAGAATTCAAGCCATTCTCCAATGGATAAATGGTCAAAAGATATGAACAGACAATTTTCAGGCGAAGAAATTGAAACTATTTCCAGTCACATGAAAAGGTGTTCCAAGTCACTATTGATCAGAGAAATGTAAATTAAGACAACTCTGAGATACCACTACACACCTCTCAGATTGGCTAAAATGACAGGAAATGATAATGATAACTGTTGGAGGGGATGTGGGAAAACTGGGCACTGATACATTGTTGGTGGAACTGTGAACAGATCCAACCATTCTGGAGAGCAATTTGGAGCTATGCTCAAAAAGTTATCAAACTGTGCATACCCTTTGACCCAGCAGTGTTTCTACTGGGCCTATATCCCAAAGAGGTTTTAAAGGAGGGAAAGGGACCCACATGTGCAAAAATGTTTGTGGCAGCCCTTTTTGTAGTGGCTAGAAACTGGAAACTGAATGGATGCCCATCAACTGGAGAATGGCTGAATAAATTATGGTATATGAATGTTATGGAATATTATTGTTCTGTAAGAAATGACCAACAGGAGGATTTCAGAGAGGACTGGAGAGACCTGCATGAACTGATGCTGAGTGAAATCAGCAGAACCAGGAGAACATTATACACAGCAACAAGACTATACGATGATGAATTTTGATGGACATGGTTCTCTTCAACAATGATGTGATTCAAACCAGTTGTTCAGTGATGAAGATAGTCATATACATCCAGAGAGAGGCCTGTGGGAACTGAGTGCGGACCACAACACAGCATTTTAACGCTTTCTGTGAATATTTCCATGCATTTTGTTTTCCTTCTTAGGTTTTTTCTTCTTCTCTTTCTAGATCTGATGTTTCTTGTGCAGTAAGATAACTGTATAGATAAGTATACATGTATTGTATTTGTCATATAATTTATCCTATTTATCATGTATTAGATTAGCTGTCATCTAGGGGTGGGGGTTGGGGGGAAGGAGGGGAAAAGCTTGGGAAAAAAAAGTTTTTGCAAAGGTCAAAAAAAATAAATAAATCAACTCTGCATCATTCCAAGTACTAGCCCCAGTTCTTTATTTCACAGAGTAAAGGCTTGGCTATTGAATCCAGCTTACTGGTTTAAGTCGCTAGTGCTGAAATTCAAAGCACAAAATGCCAGCATGGACCCCATCACCATAGAGTTGTGATTATTTGCAATATGCTCCCCCTTAGTTTCATCTTCCCTTTTTCCTTCTTCCTGCAGTCCTTTCAAAAGCTCCCACCCCAGCAGAAACTGTACCCCTACCCCAGAGTCAAAAAGAAACCATCTCTCTCAGGATAGGGAAGACTACTGTCCCTATGGGTCTACAAATCCAAGAATTTAGTTAGGTCTCAAAGTTCATTTCAAATATATATACTCACTTACATTTATGATTTCCCACATATCCTTCCTTCTATCCCCTTTCAGAAAGCCATTGAGCTCATCATGGTTCAGAAAACCACATAAAAGAGAGACACAGAGACCAACACACACACACACACACACACACACACACACACACACGAAGGAAGAAAGGAAGGAAGGAAGGAAGGAAGAGAAGAGAAGAGAAGAGAAGAGAAGAGAAGAGAAGAGAAGAGAAGGAAGAAAGAAAAGGAAAGAAAGAAGGAAGAAAAAAAGGAAAAAAGAAAGTTAAGGAGGGAAGGTGAACAAAAACAATAAATATAATGAAAATGTTTGGCATTATGTGCAACATCCTATGAATGGTCTTGAGGATCCCCACATATGCAAAGGAGCAATAGAGGAAGGAATTTCTTCTTATATCTCTTTTTTTGAGGATGAAGCTTAATCATTATGATTTCATAGCATTCAATTTTGGTTAATTTGTTTGATACTGTTTTTTCTATTTACATTGCTATAGTAATCATGTATATTGGTTTCCTGATTCTACTTACTTAACTTTACAATTCATACAATTTTCTCCATATTTCTCATATTCATCTTTTTTACTACGCAATAAAATCCCATAATATTTCTGTACCACAATTTGTTTAGCTATTTTCAATTTATTCACACTTAGTTTTTTTCCCCAGACCCTTTGTACTCTCTCTCTCTCTCTCTCTGTCTCTCTCTTTCTATATCTGTCTCTCTCTGTCTCTGTCTCTACTGCTGTCTCTCTCTGTGTCTCTGTCTCTGTCTCTTTCTCTCTGTCTCTGTCTCTATCTCTGTCTCTCTCTGTGTGTCTCTGTCTCTCTCTCTATCTGTCTCTCTGTCTCTGTCTCTGTCTGTCTCTTTATCTGTCTCACTCTCTGTCTCTGTCTCTATCTACTGCTGTCTCTCTCTGTGTCTCTATCTCTTTCTCTCTGTCTCTGTCTCTCTATTTATCTCTGCCTCTGTGTGTCTCTGTCTCTCTGTCTCTCTCTGTCTCTGTCTCTCTGTCTCTCTGTTTCTCTCTCTCTGTCTCTCTCTCACACACACATACACACACACACAAAGTGATGCTATAAATATTTCAGTATCTATGAAGTCCCTCTTTGTCATTTATCTCTTTGGTGTATATATCTAAAAGAGGAATCTTTGAATTAAAGGGTATGGATATCTTAGTCACTTTATTTGCACCATTCAAAATTGCTTTCCATAATAGTTGAATTGATTCTCAGCTCTATCAACAATTCAATAGTTTATTTTTCTCTCCACAAACTCTTCAACATTAACTATTCTAATCTTTGCCAGTTTGTTAGGTAAAAGTCTTATGATCTTTTCCATTGGTAAGTGATATGTATGTCTAAGTCAGGCTTTCTCAAGCCTGAATTTCCAGACAGAAAATGCATCATAAGGTCCCAAAGGCACAGAGTGTGTGGCAATCTGAAAAATTCCAATTAATGGAATTGTCCATCCTTTTATTAAAATTTCTTTTTTTCCTTCTTCTTCTTCTTCTTACTTTAATAGTTTTGAGCCAAATGTTTAATTTACCCTCTCCCTTGGCACCCATCACCACCATTACCACCATCAGAGCCAGATGCACCATGCAAATGTTGGAATAAATAAGTAAGGCTCAGACAAACAAGCAGGGAAAACACAATTAGGCAAAGCAAACAGAGAAGAGGAAGTGGTGAACATCCCACAAGGGGAAGGTCAGAGTCTTAGGGAGCCCACCTGCTATGAATTTCATTGAAGCCCATTGAAAATCATCCGTGTGGGTCCACTCAGTTCTTGTTAATAACATCCATATGGAAACACAGACATGGAGAAAATCAACAAATGGAAACGTTAGAGCATGGCGAATCACAAGAGTAATGAACCCCAAAGGCAGAGGGAAGTGGTGAGGTGGGCATGGTGGGCATGTGTGTGTGTGTGTGTGTGTGTGTGTGTACAGAGGGAAAAGATTCTCTTCTTCCTAGACCATGATAAATTTCTGACTTTTCACACATGTGAAAGATTGTGCTGTAGATGGACCACACTGCCAAAAGAAACTGCTGCAGGGATCAGGAAACCAAGCTCTCCAAACAGAACTTATTATCTTGCAATCTGCAACCTGACTGTTGGCAGAATCAGCCATCAGGAGCTACAGTAACCAGCTCAATCCCTGAAGAAAGGAAGGAGAGGGAAAGGCCAGGATTCGGATGAATACTTTCTTTGCAGGGATTGTTCAGATCACAGATGGAAAGAACAATCTCTGTACAGTCTCCTCTCAGCCCACCCGCAACCTGAGTATAAACAGGGTAACAGATTCAGAGCTGGAAGGAAAAGGGATAAGCCTACTATGCAACAGGCTCCGTGCTAAGCACTTTATAAATATTATCTCATTTGATCCTCATGACACAAGATAGGTCCTCCTATCCCCATTTTACAGTGGAGGAACCTGAGCCAGAGCTGAAGTAACTTTTCCAGAGTCACAGCTAGTAAGGATCCAAAGTCAAGAAACTTACATCATTGAGTCTGACTCCCTTATTTTATAGATAAGATTGAAACCCAGAAAGAAGTGCTTTTCCCAAAGGCATAGAGGTGACTATATAGGTAATATAGGATTGGATATATATTGGTATTGGATAATATAGGTAATATAGGATTGGAATATAGGTCCTCTGACTCCAAACCAGTGATCTTTCCTTTAGGCTGTATTAAGCAAGTTCCCCACTGCCTCGACAATTTAGATTTGTTGTCCTAGTGTTCTCCAAAAACGGATAAACAGGTTTATGACATGTTGTACAAGTGCAGCTGCCCAATAGTGACCACTGCTTTGGTTCTGGTTCATACTCTAATAATAAGTTTTACATCCTAAAGTAAGAATTGAATAAACTACACAAATAATGCCATATTTCTAGATAAACTAATCAAGTTTACAAAACACCCTAAGCTTCCAGCTTTCCTGATCTAATTAGGACACAATCTACATCTGAAAGGTTCTCCGAGATCTTCTTTTTATGTTTACATAAAAAAGTTTCAGAAGAAAATGAAACAGTCAACAGAATTTCACCATCCTAAACTCAGTTCAACCCATGATGCCTCAGTCTACTTTTCTACCTTTACCCATGCAGGCAATTGTTCTACCCTCTACAATCTCCCCTAATTGAGTTTTTCTCAGAACTTCCATGTCAGCCATAACCATCAATAACCCAGAGCTTAATCCTTGAATCACCTGACTACTTTTCCACCCCATCGATACTCTCCTACCCCTAACCTCCTTTTCGGCTCCCTTTTAGGTGTGGTCACCTCTCATTGATTAGTTAGCTTTAGACAGAAGTTTGGGGGAATTAGGTTAAGGGGTTTAGAATAAGAGAGCAGTCAGTGGGTGGAGGTATATTAATAATTGAAGAATGAATCTGTCATTGTCCACAGGGATTTAACCTTATATAAACTTATATCTGGGCATAAGGCAACAGTTGGACAATTAGAAAGTGGCCAGAGAGAGTGACTAGAGCATGACGCAATATCATGAGTAAAACAATCCTTTACAAAATAAACTTAATCCTTGTGTGACAGTCCTTCAAATATTTAACTACAGCTCTCCTATATCCACTAGATCTCCTTTACTCCAAAGTAATTATCCAAAATTCCTTCAATTAATTTTTTTTATGCTCTTTCAGGCAGTGTATTATCCAGGTTGCCCCACTCTGGCCATACTAAGTTTCACAACATCTCTCCTACATTGAGGGATCTAGAATTGAACATAATACTTTATTTTTTTTTTTATTCAAAGCTTTTTATTTACAGAACATGTGAGTGATTTTTCTACATTGACCTTTGCAAAACCTTTTTTTTTTTTGTTCCAAGCTTTTCCCCTCCTTTCCCCCACCCCCACCCCTAGATGACAGGTAATCTAATACATGCTAAATAGGATAAATTATATGACAAATACAATACATGTATACACATCTATGCAGTTATCTTACTGCACAAGAAACATCAGATCTAGAAAGAGAAAAAAAAAAAAAAAACCTAAGAAGGAAAACAAAATGCAAGGAAATATTCACACAAAGCGTTAAAATGCTGTGTTGTGGTTCTCACTCAGTTCCCTCAGGCTTCTCTCTGGATGTATATGACTATCTTCATCGCTGAACAATAGAAACTGGTTGAACATAATACTTTAAGTGTGGTCTAACCAAAGCAGGATTATCTCTTCTCTTGTTCTTGGTGATAATAACACAACCCAAGATTTGCTCTAATTCGACCTCCATATAACTGCAAAAGTGATTTTCTGAAAGCAAGGATCTGATCAAGTCACTACCCCTGCCAACCAACTCTTGAGGCTTTCTATTACTTCCAAGATCAAATACAAACTCCTCTGGCATTTAAATCTCTTCCTAATCTAGCCCCTTCCTATTGTTTCTGTTTCTTACACATTATTTTCTTTCTTATACTCTATAATGCAATCATTCTGGCCTATGCTAGGTTTACTTCCATGTTTTTGCACTGACTGAACTTCATACCTGGAATGCACTTTCTCTTAATCTTTGCCTCTTAGAATCCCTGAATTCAAGATTCAGCTTAAGCACTACCTTCTATATGAAAATCTTCTTAAATTCCCTCTGGCTGTTAATTTCCTTCATCCCATAAAAACTATGTAATAATTTTACAAGTATTACATATACTTAGTGAGAGTAGGGACTCATATGTGTTGTATTTTCAGTGTTTAGGAGATTAATAGACACATGATGACAGATGTTTGTTGATTGATTAGATTTTGTTTGTTGGTTTGTTTTTTTTTTTGGGGGGGGACAACCATATCACAGTGCTTATTCATAGTGAGTCTATTAAAAACCCTCATTTTTTTTTGAAAAAATATTTTTATTTATTTGAACTTAACAAATGTCAGCAAAAGTTGTAGGTAAAATCCATGAATATTCATTATGTAAAAATTGTTAGAGATTTTTAAATTACATAATATATTCATATTATTTCTAAAGTTGCTTCACTTCCCCTGAGTTTCCTTGTATTCTGTGCTGTGCAATTTTAATGTTTCATTGACACTCTTCATTTATTTTGCAACAAACAATCTCATTGTTCCACTCTTCCCCAAAAATTAAAAAAAAAAATTTCCTTTGTAACCAATAAACATTGTCAAATAAAGCAAATCACACATTACCTATGTCTTAAAATGTATTTATCATTCTTCCCCTCTAGTCAGGGTGTGCTGGGGACAGTTCAAACTGGTTCATGAGAGCCAAATGTTAAATTTTCAGTGGGAGCATTTTTACACTTAGGAAATGGTCAAATGATACAAATCAGGGATTCATTTGTTGTTCTGTTGATTTTCTAGACTTAGGAAATTAATTGAGAAATGTTAATAATTCAGAGCAAAATTAAAAGCCTGTCAAGCATTTTTTTTTCTTTCAGAGAGCCAGTTAGCAAACATTTACCAGCACATCATTCCCTCTAGTCCATCATCTCTCTGTCAAGAGGTGAGAAACATGCTTCATTAGCAAGGCATCCTCTGGAATCGTTATTGACCATTATGTTAATTGGAGTTCTTAAGACTTTCACCAGACAGTTAGGTAGTACAGCAGACAGAGTGCTGGGCCTGGAGTCAGAAAATTCAAATCTGGCCTCAGACATTCCCTATTTGCCTCAGTTTCCTCATTTGGTAAATGCTCTGGAAAAGGAAATGGTAAATTGCTTCAACATCTTTGCCAAGAAAAGCCCAAATAGTGTCACGAAGGGTGACTTTTAAGACACGACTAAAAAATTACTGAACAAAGTCTTTTAGAGCGTTTTTCTTTACAAAGAAAAGTCCACTTCTGCCCACTTCACTTTATTTCACTGAGAGAACCTCTCAGGCTTCTCTGAATCTGCCTAGCTTTGACCTTTTAATCATTAGGATTAAATTTTTTAGTCTTCATTTAAATTTTAAACCTATTTTCAAAAGATCCAAATGATTATAATTTTTATTGTATTGCGATTAGTAAAAGAAAAACGTTTATATTTCTACATTTATGAGACTTATATTCTAGTGCATGTTCATTTTTAAGATATGCATGCACTCCATTCTATTCTCATTCAGCAAAAACCAGATAGTTATCATATATGACTTTTCTAAAGTTTATTCAGATTCTTAATTTAGGATTATAAGAAATAGTGTCAGAAGAAACTAAATAGAGGTCAAACTTCCTCATTTGTCCACTTTCAATAAATGGTAAAGCCAGGATTCAAAATCTGTTTACATGACTCTAACTTAAACACTCTTTTCACTATACCACAATGCCTCTTTCTTAACTATGTATTACTGTTATTTTTTATTAAAGCTTTTTATTTGCAAAACATATATGCATGGGTAATTTTTCTTTTTTCTTTTTTTTGCATGAATATTTTTATTGTTCTTAAACTTTGGCTCATCATTGTGCTATAATCCATTAAAACTATACATTCTGCATTCATAAGAACTCTTGCCTAAGTTTTCTATTTTTTCAATTGATTTTTGTACCCAAATGTGGCTTGTATTTATTCTATTTATTTTCATTTTATAAACATTAGCCAATTATTTATCACCTTTTAGCATCTGTTTGGAATCTGTGTTTGGTGTCCAACATGTTTTCTTTTTTTCTTTTTTTTTTTTAATTAATACTTTTTATTTGCAAAACCTATGTATGGGTAATTCTTCAACATTAACCCTTACAAAGCTTTGTTACAAATTTTTCCCCCCTACTCCCTACCCTTCCCCTAGATGGCAGGATATCCACTACATGTTAATTATGTTAAAATACTTGACAAATCGAATATATGTATACTTATTTCCACACATCATTTTTGTGCAAGAAAAATTGTATCTACAAGAAAGAATAATCAGAAAAAGGAAACACAATGCAAGCAAACATCAATAGAGAGCATGAAAATGTTATGTTGTGGTCCACATTTCACATCCCTCTCTCTGGGTGTATATGGCTTTCTTCACTTAACAATTGGAAATGGTTTGAAGCAGTGGTTAGAGCACCAGCCCTGAAGTCAGGAGGACCTGAGTTCAAATTTGGTCTCAGACACTTAACATTCCCTAGCTGTGTGACCCTGAGCAAGTCACTTAAGCCCAATTACCTCAGCAAAAAGCAAAAGAAAAAAAAAAGAAATATTATATTCCAAGAATTTCTCCTCTTCATAATCCTATCTGCCAGGATTTGCATAAACCTAACTATGATTCCATGGTATTTAAACTCTATTTCTGACTGCTTGTGATATTTTTTTCTCTTTGACCTAAAAATTTCATATTTTGCCTATCACATTTCTAGTATTCATTTGGAGTTTTCTTTAAAGAAGTAACTGATGGATTCACATAAACAATTGCTATTTGTGCAGACAGGCACAGTGGATAAAGCAATGCAATAAGTTAGGAAGAACTGAGTTTAAATTCAGCTTCAGATACTTTTGTGTGGCCTTGGGCAAAGCAGCTAGCCTCTTTGTACCTCATCAGTTTCCTCATCTGTAAAATGGAGATGACAATAATATCTGCCTCTCAGGATTGCTGTAAGGATCAAATGAGATGGTAATTGTAAAGTCCTTTGTATACTGATTGGCACATAGTAAGCACTTAATAATATTAGTTATTTTTATTTCTTGAAATACAGTATCCAGTCCCATCAATTAGGAAATGGTCAAATAAGTTATGGTATATGAATGTAAGGGAATATTATTATTATATAAGAAATAATGAGCAAGTTGATTTCAGAAAAGCCTGGAGAGACTTACAGAAACTGATGCTGACTAAAGTGAGCAGAACCAAGAAAACATTGTAAATGGTAACAAGATTATGTGATGATCAACTGTGATGGACTTAGCTCTTTTCAACAATGCAATGATTCAAGACATCCCAATAGATTTGGGATGGAAAAAGCCATCCACATCCAGAGAGAGAACTATGAAGACTGGAAATAGATTGAAACATAGTATTTTCACCATTTTTTTGTTTTGTTTTTGTTTTGTTTTGTTAATTGGTTGTTTTTCTATTTCTCATGGGTCCCCCCCCCACCCTTTTAGTCTGATTTTTCTGGTACATTATGAGAAATGTAGAAATATGTTTAAAAGAATTGCACATATTAAATCTATATCAGATTACTTGCTGTTTTAGGGAGGGAAGAAGGGAGAGAGGAGAAAAATTTGGAACACAAAGTCTTACAAAAATGGATGTTGAAAATTATCTTTATGTGTATTTGAAAAAATAAAATACTTTTGAAAATATTTTTTAAAAGAAATACAATATACAGGATTTTAAAAATTATTTCCTTCTCACAATCGTAAGATTTTTCAGTTGCCCTCCCACTCATTTTTTTTGGTCAACTCAGTTTTTTTTAATCATATATACACTTTATATTTTCTTCTATTTTTCAGTCTTTTAACTTTGTTTCATGAAGTTATTGAATTGTTTGAACTTTTATAATTTTCATGGATTCTACTCCTTGGATAAGATTTCTGCATACTCTTCTAAGCTATTCATTCTTCTTCATTTTTTTTTCTCCTGAGTTCTAATTTCATTCAAATTTTATTTTTTTTTTATCTCTTTCTTAATTTTCCCAGGTATTTTTGTAATTCTATGGTCAATCAATTATTTTTCCCCAAAGGCTGTACTTACAGAGAATTATTCTCTTCCTTTCCTTCTAGGAAGTTCTTGACCTATAAAATTTCTTCATATTTTTTGCCATCTTCTTTTTCCTTCATATTTCTGGCTCAGCTCCTGTTTTAGAGCTTTGTGCCAAGGCCAGGCTGTACTTTTTCCTATTTTCTTAGATGGGATGTTCAGGTCTTGTTTTGTCCTAACCTTTCTTTTCTGAATTTTTGCCACTGCTTCCCACTTCCCTAGGTGTGGTATTGACAGACTTGAATATCCCAGGTCAGAACTTTGACTATTCTTGATTAGGGAACTATCACTATGGTCTTCCATCCCCTCTAGAGGTTTTCCTTGTCTGGGTGTTGCTGTAGTCTTGTTTTCCTTGGAGCTTTCCCTAATGGGGTTCTGCCACTATGTCCCCTTCCTCATTAGGATGCTACTATAAGCTTTTGCTTTGCTACAGTAAGCAATTATAGTAATGACTAGGGTAAAGGATTTTGCCATTTTAGATAATATTTCTTTATATTAATTTGTGGATTGACAGAGTTCAATTCATTTATCTTAAATGTCAGCTCCCTTATCTGAAAATGGGGATGCTAGGTGAATTAGAGTTTTCAAAGTACTCTGGAAAAGTATAGTCATTATAGTTATATATAAAAAAAGAGTGATTCTTTTTTTTTTCTTACTTTTACCAATAAGTCTTCCTTATCCCTCAGCTGGCAATAAATCTTCCTCTAATACCTAATATAACGATTTATTTTATACCTGTATGATTATAATAATTTATATCTAGTGTTTTATCTCCCTATAAAACTGTAAACTCCTTGAGGGCACAAATTTTGCCTTACCTAATTCTGCATCTCCTCTAATTCCTCCATCCCACCCCACCACCCCCCATGCTAAGCTGGTGTACTGGGCACTAAATAAATATTTGTTAATGTTGAATTTGTCCAAATTTGTGTGTGAATGTGCTTCCCTTTTACATTAAGTGAATAACTAACAAATAGTTAAGTAGACACTTTTTTAGGATTCAATTGTAAATAGCTCATTATTTGAATACTAATAAAAGTTATTTAAAATAATTGAAAGCTAATTTTTTCCCTAAATTTTAATATTGCATCCTTTTTCCTATTCTTAATTTATATAACAGAATTTCTCCCTCCCCTTCAAGTTTTCAAGCTAAGTTCTATGCTAAGGGTACTGAGCCAAATGAGCTCTAAAATTCTATAATTCATGATCTATGATCTTGGTGTTGGTTTGAATTAATGAGGTTTGTTAGATTTGTGTTTTGTACTTCCTATATGCTTTATGTCTGTATCAGTGCTTATGTGCAAAAAGGTGTAAATTAAGAGTACCTTTTACCTTTTCTTAATTTTTTTCCAAGCCCATGAAAAACTTTTCATCATTTATTGATGTAGTATAAGGCATATAAGGTCTGTCAAGTTTTCTTTGTTAAGAGAAACATTAAATATCATAATTTTATTCCATTCTCATCATGTTCATTGACATCTCTATTCCTTGCTGACACTGTCTTCCCTTGCATGGAATGAAGGTGTTCCTGCACTTCCTCCCTACTTCATGCTTTCTTTACTGCATTAATTTCTTCCTTTCCAGGCTTTCCAGCTAAAAATAGTTTCTCAACTCAAATTTATTTTAGTACTTTGTCAGATTCTCTCCTTGGCACTTATTGAATTCTGTTTTATATCATAAATATTTGTTTACAAAAATCAATCAATCAATAAGCATTTATTAAGTTATTACTATATACCAGACACAGTACTAAGCCCTGGAGATAAAAAGAAAGACAAAAGGAAAAAAAAAAAACCAAACTTAAGAACCAATGGTAAAGTCAACATGTAAATAAATTGGTATATATCTCGTATATAACCAAAATATATACAGAATACATAGAAAACAATCTGGGAAGGGAAGGCACTAGAAGGCGAAGGGAAGGAGGATGGGATTGTAAAGACCTCTTGTCAAAAATGCTTTTTTGATCTGAGTATTAAAAGAATTTAGAGATTCTAAGTGGTAGAAGTGAGGAGGAGGAACATTCTAGTTATGGGGTAAAGTCAATAGACAAAGATAATGACACAAAGATGGGAGATAGAACGTTGTGTGCAAGAAACAGTAAATAAGTCAATATGACTGAGCTACAGATTTCATAGAGAGGAATATAGAGTAAGACTGGAAAGATGGGAATGGGCCAGGCTCTGAAGATAGTTCTTGATATTTGATCCTAGAGGTAATAGGGAACCACTGGAGTTTACAGGAAAATAGGATGGGCATGAATAGACACATGTTAGGAAAATCATTTTGAACACTTGAATGGAAGATGGATTAAAATGGTGAGAGACTTGAGGCAGGAAGACCAATTAGAAAGCTATTTCAATAGTCTAGGAAAGAGGTGATAGAAATCTGAATGAGAATGGTAGCTACCTGAGTGGAGAAGGTGACATAGATAAGAGCCATTACAAATAACAAGATCTGGCAATTGATTCAATATATGGGAGAAATGAGTTAGGACTTGAAAATGATATACAGAGGTTACAAACAAGGACAATGGAGTCTTTGACAATAATAGAGATGCTCAAAACAAGTGAGACTTTAGGGATTGGGTAACGAGTTCTTTTTTTGGATAAGTTAAATTTAAGATACCTATAGGAATAGAACCCAAAACATCTAATAGGTTCAACAGAAAGATTAGAGCTGGATAAAATAGATCTGAGAATCACCTCTGTAGAGATGATGATTACAAAATAGTTGATGGGATCATAAAATAAGATAATATATAGAAAGAAAAAAATTAGAACAGGCCTAAAATAGAACCTTTCCAGCACCTGAAGTTTGAAAGGATGACATGGATGTAGATCCAGTAAAGGAAGGTGAAAAGGAACAGGCAGACAGACAGGAGAACCAAGAGCAGCATCATGAAAACCCAGAAGGGAGAATGTGATCAAGAGTGTCAAATGTTACAGAGAGGTCAAGAAGAATTGAGAGAAAAACTCATTAGATTTGGCAAATAAGAGATCATTGGCAACTTTTAAGAGTGGTTCTGATGGGGTAGCAATTTCTAGTTCTCAATACAAGGTGTAATTTGCAAGGCATATGTGAAGAATTCACAAGGGCATTCTCTTTATTAAAAGCTACCTTTATTTATAAGGAATTACAGAAAAAATGAAGGGGTAAAATAGATACCAAGAATGAATAGATTAGAAGAGCAATAGAAAGAATATTACAGTTAGCAAGGAAAGGGGTTTTAACAATTAACAAGGGGAAAGAAAAGTTTTCTAGTGGAACTCACAATTAACCAGGAAAAAGAGATGCTAGGAGGTAGGAATATGCCATTGACTGGCTGGCTAAATCCAGAGGACGTTAGCAGACTAACCCCAAAAGAGATTAGCAAAGGAAAGGGATTATACCATTCATTGGTCAACTAACCCTAATAGGGATTTAGCACCCTAAAAGTTAGCTCTAACAAGGAGAAAGACAACATGAGAAGAATGCCATGGCAGGTTAATCCTGAAAGGGATTTAGCAAAGATGGTGTAGGTCATGGGCAGATTTATAGGGGAAATTTAACTTCAGGGGTTTGACATCATAACTTGGCTTTCTGTTTGGATACAGTAAGGTGGGGTTTCCAAAGATCTTCACCTGGAGTAAGACTGTAATGAAACTCCACTTGAACAAAGGTCTACTTAAGAATAAAAGGTTACCCTAAGACTGAGATGATCCTATTAGTACCCTTGCTTCAAGGAGTATTATAATCAGTATTTCAGGCTTCTTCTGTTACTGTCCACCTTGTTAACCAGGACTTCAGCAGTTCCACTTAAATAATGAACTCAAAATTTGTATTTCAGAGTTTAGAAGAGAATATGAAGAGAAAAAGTCAAAACATCAAGCATAAATAGCTTTCCAACGGGTTTAACAACAAAGATGAAAAGATATTTATAATAATAGGTAGAACCAAGTGGGCAGGGGCAAGGACACTTGATTTTTTTTTTAAATGGAGGGTAGTAGAAAAATACATTCAATAATTTTTTTTGCTGTCCTTCAAAAATTAATTTATTTTTATCTGTACTAAGCGTCTGCAGTGCTAACACTCCCAAAGTCATAGTTGTAGAGTAATGACCATAATGTCTTTAAGTGATAGAAAATCCTTCTAGAAGACCATTCGAACCTTTTCTAAAGTGTAAAATGTGACAGGAGCACCTACTATACTTATTGAATTTATTCTTGCCTCCAAAGAGAGGGAACTTGCCCCCAACACTTGATTCCTCCAGAAGATTATAATCTCTTAGATCATAAAAGAACTGCCCCCAAGAAGCTAATGTCCTTCACATTTGACAGATAATCCAGTGCTGGGTAAGTCAACACAATCTTCTGATAAGACAAGGTTTTGTTTTGTTTTGTTTTGTTTGTTTATTTTCAAAATATATACATGAATAATTTTTCAACATTGATCCTTACAAAACCTTGCACTCCAAGTTTTCCCCTCTTCCCCCAACCCTTCCTCTAGATGGCAAACAATCCAAAATATGTTAAACATAAGACAAGGTTCTGTATGAAGATGAGCAGGGCAACATGTGCTGTATCTTATTCAGTATCTTTTCCATGCTATTGTTAAATGATCTGTGTCTCATTTCATCCAATCTTGAGCTTCACTTCATACTGAACTGTGGCTTGTACACTTGCTCAAAAAACTTTATTGAATGTATTTCCTTCTCCAGCTCCTCTGACAGATGAGGGAAATGATGGCAAAAGGGGTTAAACGACTTGTCTAGGACCACACAGCTAGTAAGTGTCTGGCCAGAATTGAATTCAGGAACATATCTGGTCAGAAGTTTGTATTGTGGTGAGTGCAGGACAATATGATACAATATGAGAATGAGATAGAGGTGAATGGGATGGTAAAGAATGTCCAGAATTCAGTCAAAATAGAATGTCTCTCCTGAATGCTCATCTTAAATAGAGATTCTGAAAGGAGTCATCCAATCAGAGGGAGAAGTCACAAAGAAGTTCCAGGACTTGAGGCTGGAGTGAGCTTGCAACATAAAAAAGTTTCTGAGGAATGGCAGACAAAGCCCAGAGTTCAGCCTTTTAGGGTCCATGCTAAGGCTGCTGCTGCTGAAATGTATTGAACTGGAGAGTATTAGAAGGGCCCAGATGGTTCTGGACTGTATTATCTGAGTTCTCCCCATTCACTGTAGTCTCCAAATCTAGACTAAGTAGCCTGGACCCTGGATTGTTTCATCCTTGTTCTGCATAAGGACTACCATCATGGTGTCTAGATAGCACTGTCTCATTGATATTCAAGTGGTGGACACTGCCCAGATGAGTGAAGTATTTTGGTATGAAATAGTAAGAAAATGAGGCCTTTTCAGTTATAAAAGAGAAATCCTTGAAAGTTCAGGACCTCATCAAAAAAAAAAAAGATGCTGGCAATGAAATATTAAACTAACTATAAAAGATGTGGCCACATCCAGTTATCTCTTTATGAGGAGTAAATTAGTCCCCTGAATGAATCATAAAGGAAATGATGGAATAGGATGAAGAATGATAGGCAATACTTAGGATGACCTTAAAAGTTGATTCTCTGAATCCAGGAGACAAATTCAAAGAGAAACACAGCTCCTGATGGGACAAGCTTCATAAGCAGTAGAACAGAGGCAATCATTACAAAGAAAAGGTCCAGGACTCCGGGAAGGAAGGTATTTATCTAATTAAGTAAAAGATATGCCAGGACAGAAAGAAGCTGTATTGCTGAAAACTATCCTCTTCCCACTCTCCACACTGTGGAGCCCAAAGCAGTAATCTAATAGGTCCTTCTTAGTAGCCTAAAGTGTTTTCCTCTGGGCAGGATGGAGAAGTTTGCTTACCTTCCTTTGTTTTAAATATTTGATTTATCCTTATAAACAGAGCTGTGGAAGAAAAATTCTGTACTCTGTGTTTTAACCAATGTCTCTTGGAGATAATCTATTAGCATAATATTTGGAGAGAGAGCCGTGCTAATCAAAATTTTTTCTGACCCAAGCAATGTCCACTTAAATTTTAGAGTAATCATGAAACAAAAGATAAAATTTACAGCAAGATTTTTTAAAAGATATAATTTAAGGTTTTTAAATTGACCAAATAGAATTATAATAATGTAGAAGGTAAAGCCACACCTTTAAGATGGTTTGCCTTCCAAACTGAAGAACTACAGCTTTTGGATCATCAAGTATAAACAAAAAGATTGCCCCTCTTGATAAATTATGGGATGTTTCCTTTGATTAAAAAAGAGACAGTCTAATCTTACCTTCAAGGAATCAGGATTCTTCCTGGAATTTTATTTAATCAAACAAAGGAAAATTGAAAAGAAACAAAAACAGAAAAGAAAAATCTGTTTTTCTAGATTAAGGTGTATTTGTTGTTATTTAACTTAAGTGAGATTGAGAACTTCAGACTACAATAATTAAAATATTTTGTGTGTTTATAACACATATAATGCTTTATTAGAGTGGCTAAGTGGTACCAGGCTTGAAGTTAAAAAAACCTGGGTTCAAATGTGGCCTCAGATAGTTACTAGCTATGTCACCCTGGGCAAGTCACATAATCCTGTTTGCTTATGTTTCCTCATCTATAAAACAAGCTGGAGAAGGAAATAGCAAACCATTCCAGTATCTTTACCAAGAAAACCCCAAAAGGAGTTCAAAATTATTCAAAACTGAAAATGACTAAATAATAACAATGTTTTAGTGGATGCTTTCACAGTGGTAACCATTGACACCTGTACTTGCATTTATATTTATTTGTCATCAATTGAGAGGAAATTACTGAAGGGGAAACATCTGCATAGAATAAATTAAGATAGACTTAACAATGAGGTAGGTTCTCAAAATTGTCTCTTGTTTGGAGCTCAGAATTAATCGAATGATAAAGAAAAAATTACAAATCCTTTTGATGGGGTCCAAAGAGATTTTGGGGTTTTAGACTAGTTTCATGAGTCATCTCAAAAGAATTTGTAGGCTTACACCATCTCCAAATCAAGAGACAAAGATTTTATTATGTTGTTGGCAGCAGGCTAAGGTCCAAAAGGTAGGTTAGAGATTAACAAGAGGAAAGATGTGAGCTAAATTCCCTAGAAAAACTTGAAATTAACAAGGGGGAAGACCCCGTAAAGGGAACAAAGTTCCTAGAAAATTTGTTGCCTTAAAGTGGGCAATTTTTAATAAGCTCAGAATTGTGACAAAGGCTAAGTTTCTAATGAACCAATCATTGTGATGTTCAGTAAAGTGTGCTAAGGTCCTAAAAGGAGTTAGTGAAGAAGTGGGGTACCAGTCAATTCTTTTATATGAGAAAAATAACCTTGGGGTTGACATCTATAACTTGACCTTCTGATTAGTGGGGTCAAGATAATTTTGTCATTGCAAAAAAATTTAACAAGGATCCAGTGCAATAAAGACCCACTTAAGGACAAGGTAATCAATACTCCTTCCTACTTGTCACAGGGAGTAATTGTGAGAATTCAATTAGGACCCGCTGCAACAAAGGTCAATTTAAATTCAACAAAAGCCTTTTCCTGTCAATGTCCTCTCCCTATGGCCCACCTGATTAATAAGGACCAAGGATCTTTTGCTGGTGTCTTATTTACTCCATCAATTCCTTCCATGATTAGAGGAAAACCAGTCTCAACAAAGTGTAAGTAGTAGGCTAAAGGGCACATGGGAGTGGTTAATCAAACTTCATCACTACAAACTCTGTTTAATGTTGCTAAAATAAGAATCTCCTATGAGGGTTAAGCATTTTTGTTCTGCTTTTGAAGTTGGAATACTATTTCTATTTCTATGTTTTTGGTTTTTATTTTTTTTTAGATAGGATTAATTTGCATCTTTGTTTTACTTTTTATTACTGTGCCACTTGTATGGATATTGTATCATGTTGGTATAATATTGTAAATCTGGCTTAATTTTATGGTGTGGGAAGCTAGGAAGCACAGTAAAGTTAGAGTGCTGGATTTAGGGTCAGGAAGATCTGCCCTGAGTTGAAACCCAGAATTAGAAACTTAGCAACTGAGTGACTTTTGGTAAACCACCCTCAGTTTCATCTAAAAAACAGGAATAATAATGGTGCTCACTTTCCAGGGTTGTTGTGAGGGAAAATGAGATAATATTTGTAAAGTATTTTGTAAATATTAAAGCACTATAAATGCAAGCAATTATTATTTTGTTTTAATGGATTAGCATGTTGGCTGGATAGGATATAAGTTTCTTGAAAAATATTGTAACTTCTTTGAGCTAGAAATTCAAGGAGTGTCCTGATTTTATGAATAAATACATACTTTAAAAATAAGCAAATTATAAAGTATTGTCCTGGGTTAGGTCTGACTCAGGGCAGTGCCCTGGGTAGTGTAGATTGAACAGTAAAACAAAATAAAACACTTGTAGGTCATTCAGCATTTAACAAAAAGAGATTTACTCAACCATAACAGGAAAATAATATTCAACAGACACATCAAGTTTATTCATCTGAAAGACATTCCCATCAGTCAAGCATCAGAGAATAGCTAAAGCTTTTTTGGCTGCTTTAGTACTCAGAAAGTGTTGTCACCAACCTGAGCCTTTCATTCTCTGAGCCAACCAACACATAAGAATGGCCTCCATCTTTTAACTCATGTGGAGAGAGGGGTTAGGTTCACTGTCCTACCATGACATAGAAAAGACATTTCAAAGAGTTGGAAGATCCCAAGATCAGTCATGACCAGATTAGAACTGGTGAGACCACTCAGTCAATACTCTATAAATTGCCTAACCTTCTAGGTCATTCAAAAATACCAGATACATTGAGAGTGGAACTTGGGAACTGATCTGATCTACATACCCCTAGAAGAGGCGGAGAAGGAATTGATAATGAAAGGGGAGGCCTTAATGAGCACAGGAGGTCTGATAGAAAGGAGTTTGAGGAAAGCAAGGTAATATGTATATACAGATGACCTTAATTACTTTGTATATAAGTGTATATATATATATATTCATATATGTCTATATTATTGTCGTATGTGTATATACCTCATATATATGTAATTTTTTATAAAGCTTTTTATTTTCAAAACACATGCACGGATAATTTGACAACATTCCCCCTTTCATAGCCTTGTGTTTCAGATTTTCTCCTCCTTTCTCTACTCCCTCTCTGGATGGCAAGCAATGTTAAACATGTTAAAATATGTTAAATCCAATATATATAAACTCTATCTCACATATATATGCCCTATATGATTTATACACTTTTTAAACTTTTTCCACTTGCAATCTGTTTTCACCAGAGAAATTTTCATATGACTCTGAATGTATAGATTTAGGTTTACAAATCAAACATTTACTGATAATACATCATAATTTTGCAACCCCTATATTCAGTTACAAGAGCCCATACTGGGTCATGAACTATAGTTTAAAAGACTGGGCCCTGGGTGATTGAGATGCTGTGCCAGTACAGCTTGCACCTTAGCTCCTTGGATCAATCAAATCTTAGAGACAGTTTCCCATCCTTTTAGGGAAAAACTCATTCAGCCTACATGGAAGACCTTAGATGATGATGCTTCTACAACAACATGTAAAGGAATTGGATCAAACTTTGAGCAAACTAAAGCATTTTCTCATATAAACCAATGACAAACTGTGAACTTCTTCAATCATCTGAGTAGAATTATAGGGTATTGGCCACTGAATGAAGATAATCAAGAGACAAAGGGAGCTTTTGGCTGTTGGTTGGTTGAATATTCCTAGTAGCTCTTAAAAATCAACAGTCAATTCCTAGGAAAATGAGTTGAGAAGAAAGCAACAGAAAGAATGAAGCAGGCAGTTTTTAGGAGTACTTTTAGCAGAATGCAGAAAAAGGGGGAATTTTCTCTTGGAAATTCCACTTTGCAGTAGAAACATATAATCCAGCCATAATTGAATCAAAAGTAGTGAGAGGAAAGAATGAGCCTGATATCTGGAACTGAAACCTTGTGTAGCTGAGGTTCCAAGTAGCAGAATCAAATAGACTCCCAGAGATCCAAGGATATGAGATCCAGTTCTTTTAAAAAGTGCAGTACAAAGCTTTATCCAAAGCCCTGATATCAGTTAAGCTTTGAGATCATGGAAATCACAGTCAAATACCAAGCCATGCTCCTTATCCAGAAATAAGTCTAGGAAATATAGAGGAGTGAATATTCTAGCAGAAATGCTTCCCCATCCCCATAAGAAGTATATTGAGTTATACACAGTAACAGCAACATTGTGTGATTGATCAACTTTGAGAAAATTAGTTCTTTTCAACAACACAATAATCTAAACTCCAAAAGACTCATGGTGGAAAACGCTATCCAAATTCAGAGAAAGAGCTATGGAATCTGAATGAAGATCAAATCATACTATTTTCACTTTTTTGTTGTTGTTGCTTTCTTTCTCAAGGCTTTTCCCTTTTTTCTGATTCTTCTCTCACAATATGAATAATGTGAAAATATATTTAATATGAATGTACATATATAACATGTATCAGATTGCTTGATTTCTTGTGGGAGGGACAGGGAGGGAGGAGAAAAAAATGGACATCAAAATCTTATAAAAGTAAATGTTGAAAACTATCTTTACATATAATTGGAAAGAATAAAATACTGCCAAGTTGGAAAAAAAAACTTTTTAAAATAAAAAAAGAAGCATATTGAGAATATCACAAGGAGACTGGTTAGTCATATGGTATCCAGGATATGAATTGCTTTGGCCAAATGTGTTCCCTATAAGTATACCTTATGATTTATGAACTCTATGTGTCTATTCTTCCCACAAATGCTGTGTGTATTTTGGGGGATAGTATACTCCAGCCTTTGCCTTGAGTAAACTATTTGTGTCATTTGGCTAAATATAGTAAGGCAAACATCTTAGTAGAGAAATAACGAATTTAACTTTTAGGGGTATGGAATCATGGAATACCATATCCAGGTATCCAATCTGAAAACTGAAATGGAGAGGGGAATCTGAGGGGACTTTATATTATGTGGGTTCACTATTGATGAATTTATATTTGGTGTACTCAATGAATTTGCTAGGATACTCTGGAGAGGTTCTCATTGAGGATTCTCCATCTTGGATAACCTAGCCTTGTATAAATTCATTGCAGAAAAAATTAAATTTCCCCACCTTTTTCTTTAACCATAGGAATTAAATTTTTTTTGTTCTAATTATAAATAGGCAGCCTTCTGATACTCTCTTTTATGAGTCCAGTTACCTTGAGATAATTTTTGCATGGCTGATTGCTTAAATTCTGATATCTATCATATCACTGTATTAAAGGGGATATGAGCAATAAATATGCAGCATCCTTAAAATACTGGTACTTGGCAATGCACCTATAATCACACAAAGGACCCTTAGCTAAATGAGATCCTTAAAGTTCATTGAATAGGGTTTGTCTGATGTCTTAGAAATCCCAATTAATTGTTTCCAAGAACTTTATCCCTTTTGAGGGTTCATCTTTGGGGTTTTTCTGAGTTCATCTGATTTTTTTTTAAGCTAGCTAGTGTGGCCTACCCAAGGGGTGATTTCCTTGATAGCATGCTTCCTAGAGAACATGACAATTGCAAGGAGGATCCTATAGTTAAAAAAAAAATTAAAGAAATCCATGTCTGATTGAGCTATAAATCTGGCACTGGGTGAAAAGCTCCACAAGAATATCTTTATCTTCTAGAGGGGAGGGGGCCCAAAGGCAGGGAGTTGAATAATTATAATGGGCCTGCTGAGATCTTTCATTTCTGAATTTCTTAATATGTACCTAGTGCCAAAGTCTTTTGTATCTTAAAAAGTATCTCTGATAGAGGAACTAAACTATTGTCCTATACCCAAGAGCCATATTGTACACTGGGAACTTTTTCTAGGAGTGAATCCATTACCCACTTTTGAGAACTCCCAAGAGATTAGCCATAACTCAGCGTTACTTTAGAGAGTTACCTAGAAGTTTAGTCTTACTTCAGGGTAGAGGAAGAACCAGGAGTGTGATATCCTCACTCTTTAGGATCAGATATCCTTCCTAAGAGTCCAGAGCCTCTCCTTACTGTCCAGCAGGGTATCAACAGCACAGTGAATAGTAGTAAAGTCAGATAGTTTGATGTCCATATATCAACACAAGTCTCCATCACTGGCTCTCCCTTCACCTTCTAGCCTAGAGACAGGTAAGATTTCCAAAGCTAATCTCTAATGCATAATTTTATTTAGGTTTCCCTCTTATCCTGCACTCTTCCAGTTCTAAGGTCTGTGATCCCTACATTTCAGCCCAGTTTGTCTGAATAAAAAGATAATCACATGATAAGACCAGAAGTTATTAACTTAGACTCACAAGCAGGGGGTGGGGGTGGGGGCTATGAATTTGAATAGGGAGGAAAAATCTATTTTCAATAACCTTTGATTTCTTTTATATTTTATGTTATGCATTTAAAAATATTATTCTGAAAGGGGCTTTCACTAGATAGGCTTCACCAGACTATCATGAGAAGAAAAACAAGTTAAGAATCTCTACACATAGATTGGCTAAGATGACAGGAAAAGATAAAGATGAATGTTGGAGGGGATGTAAGAAGACTGGGACACTGATACATTGTTGGTGGAGCTGTGAACGGATCCAACCATTCTGGAGAGCAATCTGGAACTATGCTCAAAAAGTTATCAAACTGTGCATACCCTTTGATCCAGCAGTGTTTCTACTGGGCCTATATCCCAAAGAGATCTTAAAAGAGGGAAAGGAACCCACATGTGCAAGAATGTTTGTGGCAGCCCTTTTTGTAGTGGCTAGAAACTGGAAACTGAAGGGATGCCCATCAATTGGAGAGTGGCTGAATAAATTATGGTATATGAATGTTATGGAATATTATTGCTCTGTAAGAAACGACCTGCAGGATGATTTCAGAGAGGCCTGGAGAGACTTGCATGAACTGATGCTGAGTGAAATGAGCAGAACCAGGAGATCATTATTCACGGCAACAAGACTATACAATGATCAATTCTGATGGAAGTGGCTCTTTTCAACAGTGAGATGATTCAAACCAGTGCCAATTGTTCAGTAAAGAAGAAAGCCATATACACCCAGAGAGAGGCCTGTGGGAACTGAATGCTACAACATAGCATTTTCATGCTTTTTGTTGATGTTTGCTTGCATTTTGTTTTCCTTCTCAGGTTTTTTTCTTTCTAGATCCGATTTTTCTTGTGCAGCAAGATAACTATATAAATTTGTATATGTATATTGGATTTATCATATATTTTAACATATTTAACATGTATTGGACTATCTGCCATCTAGGGGAGGGGATGGGGGAAAGGAGGGAAAAATTTGGAACGGAAAGTTTTGCAAGGGTCATTGTTGAAAAATTACCCATGCATATGTATTGTAAATAAAAAGCTTTAAAAAAAAATCCCTGCAGTCAGGGACAGCCAGGTGGCACCCTGGAGTCAGGAGGACCCAAGTCCAAATCTAGCCATAGACAATTGACACTTACTAGCTGGGCAAATCTCTTAACCTCAAGAAGGAAGGAAGGAAGTATGTTCTCTTTTTTAAGTTTATTTTTTGTTACATTTTAAGTTCTGATTCTGTCTCCCTCCTTTCCTCTGTCATCACCCTGCAATAGAGAAGACAACCATTTCATATGTCTATGTGTGTATAGGTGTTTGTGTGTGTCTATCTGTGTCTCTGTGTATGTAAAGCCATACTATGTATCCTTCTATTTATTAGTTCTTTTTCTAGATGAAGGTAGCATCTTTCTTTATAAGTTCTTTGTAATATCTGAAAAAAGGAAGAAAGGAAGGAAAGAATAAGGGAAGGAAGGAAGGAAGAATTCCTACACTGTACCACCTAGCAGGAGAGGCTAAATGGTGTGGTGAATAGAGCACAGATGCTCTGAACTTATTTCCTTATCTGTAAAATGAAGATAGGAATAGTACCCGATTCATAGAGTTATTGTGAAGATAAAGTAAAATACATGAATTTCTTGCTACATAAATATGAATTCTTACTATTTATTATACCCAAGATAAAAGAACAGCACTTAATAAACTGCCGAGTATATTAAAACCTGCACTTGGGAGCATTGAACTACTTTACATGTACTCTGCCACCTTCTCTTTAACAATATTTCTATCAATGGAACAGCTTGGGGTCTAAGACAGATCAGGACAATTCAACAACAACACAAAAAGAAATTTACCAGAAAATCATCATCATTTCTGTTCTATAAGGCATTCAGAAGGACAATGCTTCATGGAGAGGAAAAAAAAATGTGCTACAGATCAGGGAAGGATAAGAGTCAAGGTAGGAATAGAAGGAATATAACTGCAAATGCTTTTCTTGTTTAGATAAGATAGAATACTTAAGAGCCACTTCAGCTCAGGTTTAATAAAATGGACCCTTGCTTTTCTTCACATATCTCTTCTCATTCACCACATTTAAAAGAATGCGAACAAAAACCTGGAGAATGGGTGTTACTGGTTCTGACTTCAGGATACTCTATAGTATTATTTATACTTGTTTTCTCTAAAATTACAAACAAGTACAAACTCCTCACCAATGATTCCAAGCCTGGAGCCCCTTTCTCAGTTCTAAATTTCATAGGTTAAATTTCTAACAGGTCAATTCTTCCTTGACTCAATGTCTAAAATACTGTTTCCTGACCTAATATAGTGATGCCTTAATTATGAAGCACAGGTCAGGTGACTTCATGGTATAGATAGATAATTAAAGGTGAGATTAAGTTTCATATATGAATATGCTTTTCTAGAAAAATAACTCCTCATTGATTCAAATGGATTAGCTAAATATACCTTATGAGAGATGAATAATATTAGTCATTATAAGTCCTCTGAAATCATGGTTGGATATTACATTTCTTAGAATCCTCAAGTTTTTCACTTTCATTTTCTTTATAATAGTATAATCATTGTATAGTCTTCATCTAGTTATATCTATTTCACTTTGCATCACTTTATTCAAATGCTTCCAAATCTCTTGAACTCTGTCCCTTTCCTGTTTTCTTACAGTACAATAATATTCCATTAAATCCATATATCATAGTTTGTTCATCTATTTCCCAATAGATGGACTCTCACTTTTTTTCCAATGCTTTGTTACACCAAAAAGTGCTACAACAATGGTTTTGTATCTCTAGGTCTTTATCCTTTGTATTTGATCTCTTTTATGTGTATGCTTAATAATGGTATTACTGAATCAAAGTATATATAGTTTAGTGACTTAAGGGATATATCTCAAACTTATTCCAGAATGTCTATTTCAATTCAGAATTCAATTGATAGTGTATTAGCATTCCTGTTCTCCTAGAATTGCTGCAAAAATTGTCATTTTCCCTTTCTTGTCATTTTTGCCAATCTGCTATTTTTGAGGTACAACCTCAGAGCTGTTTTAAGTGGTATTTCCATTATTATTAGGGATTTGAAGTATTTTCTCTTTTTTAAATTTATTTTTTATTACATTTTAAGTTCTGATCTATATCTCCCTCCTTTACTCTGTCATCACCCTGCAATAAAGAAGGTAACCATTTCACACGTGTATGTGTGTATAGGTGTTTGTGTGTGTCTATCTGTGTCTCTGTGTATGTAAAGCCATACCATGTATCCTTCTATTTATCAGTCCTTCTTCTAGATGAAGGTAGCATCTTTCCTTATAGTTTCTTTGTAGTATCTGAATGTTTATAATACTCACAAAAACTTAGTCATTCCAAATTAAGACAATTCTGAGATACCACTACACACCTCTCAGATTGGCTGAGATGACACGAAAAGATAATGACAGATGTTGGAAGAGATATGGGAAAACTGGGACACTGTTACATTGTTGGTGGAACTGTGAATGGATCCAACCATTCTGGAGAGCAATTTGGAGCTATGCTCAAAAAGTTATCAAACTATGTATACCCTTTGACCCAGCAGTGTTTCTACTGGGCCTATATCCCAAAGATCTTAAAGGAGGGAAAAGGACCCACATGTGCAAAAATGTTTGTGGCAGCCCTTTTTGTGGTGGCTAGAAACTGGAAAGTGAATGGATGCCCATCAATTGGAGAGTGGCTGAATAAATTATGGTATATGAATGTTATGGAATATTATTGCTCTGTAAGAAATGACCAACAGGAGGATTTCAGAGAGGCCTGGAGAGACTTGCATGGACTGATGCTGAGTGAAATGAGTAGAACCAGGATTTCATTGTACATGGCAATGGCAAAATTATATGATGATCTATTCTGATGGATGTGACTCCTTTCAACAATGAGATGATTGAAGCCAATTCCAATGATCTTGTGATGAAGAGAGCCATCTGCACCCAGAGAGAGAACTGTGGGAACTAAGTGTGGATCACAACATAGCATTTTCACTTTTTTTGTTGTTTGCTTGAATTTTATTTTCTTTCTCATCTTTTCCCTTTTTGATCTGATTCTTCTTGTGCAGCAAGATAATTGTATAAATATGTATGCCTATATTGGATTTATATATTTTTATCACATTTAACATATATTTGATTACTTGCCATCTAAAAGAGAGGGTAGGGGGAAGGGGGGGAAATTAGAACATAAGGTTTTGCAAGGGTCAATGGTGAAAAATTATCCTTGCATATGTTTTTTTTTAGGTGGAAAATGCATTTATTCATTTATTCCCTAAATATTTATTGAATAACTGTTATGTGCAGTATTTGGAATGCAAAGTTATACAAGACATAATCCCTGCCCTCAACTTGATTACAATGTGGTGTGAGAGAAAAGCCAATCAAATAAACAATCAAGCAAGTATCTATTAAGCTATGTTCTAAGTACTTTGCTGGGCACTGGGAATACAAAGACAGAAATAGAATATTTCCTGTCCTCATGTTCTTTTTTTATATATTTCTGCATATTGTCTTTTTTTTTATTAAAGCTTTTTATTTGTATAACATATGTATGGGTAGTTCCCCAGCATTGATCTTTACAAAGCTTTCCATTACAAATTTTACCCCCAGTCCCCTCCCCTCCCCTAGATGGCAGGAAGTCCACTACATGTTAATAATGTTGAAATGCTTGACAAGTTATGCAAGAAAAATCCTATCTACAAGAAAAAAAGAAAATCAGAGAAAGGCAACATAATGCAAGCAAATGTCAATAGAGATGAAAATGTTACGTTGTGGTCCATATTTCATATCCCCCTCTCAGGGTGTATATGGTTTTCTTCAGTGAACAACTGGAACTGGTTTGAGACAATTCTTTGTTGCAGAGAGCCATGTCCATCAGAATTGATCATCATGTAATACTGTTGTTGCTGTGTATGATGATCTGGTTCTGCTCGTTTCACTCAGCATCAGTTCATGCAAGTCCCTCCAGGCCTCTCTGAAATCGTCCTGCTGGTCGTTTCTTACAGAACAATAATATTCCATAACATTCATATACCATAATTTATTCAGCCACTCTCCAATTGATGGGCATCCATTCAGTTTCCAGTTTCTAGCCACTACAAAAAGGCTTGCATATGTTTTTGAAAATAAAAAGCTTCAATAAAAATGAATTGAAAAAATCTTAGTCATTTACATTTATTCTTTGAACAATATTGTTACTATATACAAAGTTCTCTTTGTTCTGCTTATTTCACTCTTCGTTATTTTATGTAAGTCTTTCCATGGTTTTTAAAAATCAATCTGATAATCCTTTCATCCAACATAGTAATATTTTGTCACAGCTTTATACCACAACTTGTTTATCTACCTCCCAATTATGATGGGCATCTCTTCAAATTCTAGTTCTTTGCCACTCCAAAGAGGTATATAAATACTTTAGAACGTTTAATTCCTTTTCCTTTTTTTCTCACCACCTAGGAAAAACAGACCTAATAGTGGTATTTCTGAGTCATCAGGTATACACAGTTTTATAACTCTTTGGACATAATTCCTGATTGCTCTCCAAAATGTAGCAGTTTATTCATGTTCCAGTTTTTTCACATCTCCTCCAACATTTGTAATTTTCCCCTTCTATCATTTTAGCCAATCTGATAAGGGTAAGATAATATCTCAAAGTTGTTTCAATTTTCCTTTCTCCAATCAATAACTATTTTGAACATTTTCATATGACTATATATAGCTTTGATTTCTTTATTGACATCTGTATGTTTTACGATTTTGTCAGTTGGGGAATGATTCACATTCTAATAAATTCCATAGAGTTCTCTATATATTTGAGATATAAGACCTTTCTGAAAAACTGATTTAAAATTTTCCTCCTTTTCTTCTTCTAATCTTTACTACATTGGTTTTATTTGTTCAAATCTTTGTTAATTTAATATAATCAATATTTTTCATTTTATAGTTCAACATGCACTCTATCTCTTGTTTACTTAAAAATCTCCTATCCTTAAATATGTTAGATAATGTATTCCATGTTCTTATAATTTACTTTATCATATGTCCCTTTTATATCTAGGTCATGTTTCCATTTTAAATTTGTTAGAAATGGTATAGGGAAACTGGAAACTGAATAGATGCCCTTCAATTGGAGAATGGCTGAATAAATTATGGTATATGAATATTATGGAACATTATTGTTCTGTAAGAAACGACCAGCAGGATGATTTTAGAGAGGCCTGGAGAGACTTATATGAACTGATGCTGAGTGAAATGAGCAGAACCAGATCATTATACACGGCAACAACAATACTATATGACGATCAATTCTAATGGACATGGCTCTCTTCAACAATGAAATGTTTCAAACCACTTCCAATTGTTCACTGAAGAAAGCCATATACACCCAGAGAGAGGGGTGTGAAATGTGGACCACAACATAACATTTTCATACTTTCGATTGATGTTTGCTTACATTGTGTTTCCTTTATCTGATATGTCTTTCGTGTAGATATGTTTTTTCTTGCACAACAATGATGTGTGGAAATATATATTCATATATTCGATTTGCCAAGTATTTTAACATAATTAAAATGTAGTGGATATCCTGCCATCTAGGGGTGGGGTGGGGAGTAGGGGGAAAAATTTGTAATAGAAAGCTATGTAAGGGTTAATGTTGAAGAATCACCCATACATATGTTTTGCAAATAAAACAAAATAAAAAGAAATGGTATAGGGTAAAAACCCAGTTTCTACAAGACTGCTTTCCAATTTTCCCAACAATTTTTACAAAATGGTGAATTCTCATCCCACAAATTTAAATCTTTACATTTGTCAAACATAAAGTTGCTCCAAACAATTACTACTGTGTATTGTATACCTGTACTGCCATATAATACAGTTTAAGATCAAGTACTTCTAAATCTCCTTCATTTACATTTTTTCATTAATTCCTTTGATATTCTTGACCTTTTTATCTTACAAATTTTGTTACTATTTTTTTCCAGTTTACTAAAATGATTTTTGGTAATTTAACTGGGATGACATTGAATAAGTCAATCAGTTTAAGTAGAATTATCATTTTTATTATATTGGTTCTGTATATCCATTGACAATTAATATTTCTCAAATTATTTAAATCTTATTTTATTTGTATTAAAAGGTATTTTATAATTATGCTCATGTGGTTCCTATGTTTGTCTTGACAGGTTGGGATATTTTTCATATAGCTATTGATAGCTTGAATTTCTTCCCTTGAAAAATGTCTATGTTTTTACCATTTTTTAATTGAAGAATTATTCATGTTCATATCTCTCTGTCTATCTGTCTGTCTATCTATCTATCTATTTATAGGGATAACTTTGAAGGAATAAGATATCTATCTCTAGTACTATTGTGCATGTTCATCCAGTATTTATATTCCTGTATCAATCATTTGTTAATATGTCCTCAATATCATGTAATGAATAGACATCAGTTATGTTTTTATAAGAGAATAATTATTGAGTATATCAAAGATAGAAGTACAAATATATCCCTATGGACCAATTAGGATACTCTCTTGTATTTACCTACTTAGGCCCTGGTAGAAGATCAAACTTAAAGTGCTTACCAGAAAGCATTGCCTCTACAAAATTTACTTTTTGTTAGACCTAACTAATGAATGAGGTGCTCTCTTGCTTGTAGGACAGAGAGGTTGAATGTTGAGTCAATCCATAACTAGGCTGGGTCAAATAGGTGTTTCCTTAGGACAGGTTCTACAATAGGCTCTGTTACTGTAGTCACTGGCAAACTATATAGACTCCCATTACTGAACTTCTGTTATTTCTGCTGACTTTTCAAAGCATAGAGATTATAATCTGGTTTGATCCATATCTGAAACTCATTCATCTATTATGAGAAAAAGTAAGACACAACAAGATCAGAAGAAACATAGGTACCATATGCTTCTAGTTATATGATGGCCTAGATGTGGAGATAAGGAAACCACAGAATTGCCTTTCACCATCACTGAATATATCTTTCACCTCATCCAGAGGTCTTTGGTTTATCTTCTCCCTCACTCAAAAATTTTCAGGAAGAGTTCTGAAGAACTCTGTCATTTGCTGGAGCCTTTTGTGTGCATACCTAGATCTGGATTAATACTAGATAAAAGGCTTTTCATCACTTTGCAGTAAGATGACAGAAAATAGTTCTAGGATATCTATACTTGCTCAGGATTAAAGCACAAAGGGCTTCTTCAATACACATGACCAGGAACAGGGTCACAAAGATTCTATTCAGATTCATACCTGTTAGAACATATTAAGCATGTTCTAAGGATTGGGCCCTAATTATCTAGTCCCTCAATCCATATGATATTAGATCTTTATCAGAGAAGTATGAGTTTTTTTCCAAATTACTTTTCCTTTTTTATTCTAACTGAATGCATAAGTTTTTTTTTTGTTGTTTTTTGTTTTTTGTTTTTTTCAGTTTTGTGTAAATTGCCTGTTTTATTTTCTGTGATCTTCCCTTTTCCTTTTTTGGTCAACAATTCTCCCCCTAACTATAGTTGTAAAAAGCCTCTCCTTTCTTTCTCCTCTAATTTATGACATTTTACATTTAAAGTCTTATATTTATTGGGAAAATTATTGTGGCAAATGGTGTGAAATGTTAGTCTAAACCTAATTTTTGCTGGATTGTTTTCCATTTATCCTAGCAGGTCTTGTCAAATAGTGAATATTTATCCTAATAGATGGATTATTAAATCCATCTATTTAACTAAAAGATGCATTATTAAATCCATCTATTTAACTAAAAGATGGATTTATTAAACATTATACTGCCAAGCTTGATTGCTTTTTGGGTTTTGTATTTTTAATCTATTCCACTGACTGACTTTTCTATTTCAAAGCAATACAAAAAAGTTTTAAGAGCATTGATTTTTAGTATATTTTGAGATATGCTAGGGCCCTACTTTTTAAAAAAAACTGATTTCCTTGATTTTCAAAGACATTTTATGATTTTTTTCTCTGTTCCTTCAATTCTTCATAATTAAATTAGTTTGCTTTTAAGTTTTAATTCTTTTTTTTTAAACATCATGTATAAATTACAGCTTTATTGTGTTATGGTCAGTAAAAAATTGTGCTGAATATTTCTACTTTTCTTCATTTGTTTATAAGACTTTAATGCACAAGATCATTTTTCATATAGGTGGCATGTGCATTTGAGAAAATGTTCATTCAGCAATCTCCAGAGATCTATCTATATAACCAATTATTCTAAAATTCTGTCCAGAACTTGTTACTTGCCCTTTTGCTTTATTTGTCAAGGTCTGAAAGTAGTGAAACAAAACTTATAACTACTATGGCTTTGTGGTGCTTTTCTCCCTGTAATCTGGTTAAATTTTCCTTTCAGTGCTTAGATCCTATGCCATTCAGTGTACATATTAATTATTAAGTTTACTTCATTTTCTGTGATGCTTTTATTCATAATGTATTTTTCTTGTTTAACTTTTAAAACAATTATTTTTATCTTTGTCTTGTCTTTTTTTAAACATGTCCTTATAAATTCCACTCTAGCCTTTCATTTTAATTTTGTGTGGATCTTGATGCTATATTCATTTATTGCAAATACAAGATACTGCTAGAGTATAATTTCTTAGCCATTCTACTATCTCTTTCATTTCATGAGTGAAGTCATACCATTCATATTTATGGTTATAATGTTAATTTTATATTTCTTTCCAACAGATATCCTCATGCTTTTTCTTCTCTTTATCCATTGTAATTATTTCATCAAAAAAAGAATCAGATGAAGGAAAAATAATATGATCAACACTAGTAATATATTTGAAGGATAAAAAGGTCTTCCTTTTTTCATAATGGCCAAACTTTCCAAAAGTTCTTGCTCTTTTACTCTCTATTTTTAATCTACACGTTATATTCCCACTTTCAGAGTGAAATTTGTTTTGTCTGTATCAAATCCCTGTATGATTTTATTCTTCCTTTCCCTGTCAGCTTCCCTGTTGAGTTTTGAGATATTTCTATAGACACTAATGGGAAATGGGTGTCTCACAATGGACTTTTTTGTCTTTCCTTTATATACTGTCTTACTTTGTTACCTCATATACTGCTATGGTTCAAATGTTACCTCTATGACAATGATTCCAAGACACATATCAAGTCCTAGTTTCTTTCATGAAAAATATTCAAAATTAACCAACCAACTTGTATATGTGTGTGTAGACAGGGGCAAGAGAAGGAGACATCAATTTTTTAAAATATAAGATTAGATGGAGTTGATTTAATAATCATCCAATAATCCCTACCCATCTTAAAGTAAGTGATAAAACAATCTGGAACATAACATTAACTAGGTAAAAATATAGTTAGTCTTCATCTTAAGGGCCTCAAGGCCAATATAGACTGGTGATAAATCAAGGTGGCTTGGGGCAGAACAGGGTTTTTCTAGTACAACCCAAGAAGATCTGAAGAAAGACCCCAAACCAAGGATTAAACAGTGTGAAATGCAAGTATCTCCCAGTTAGCTTTGCACAAACACGAAGTGCGGAGCCCTGGGACTAGCTAGGTTTGGCTGGAACCTCACTACAGAAATTTTCACCTTCCAGACTTCATGAGCAGTTGGAGAGGAGGGGGGGGGGAAGGGAAAGGTTTGAGTTCCTGAAGAACTTCAGCTAATTAGGAATGCCAGTTATACTGTAAAGATAAGACCTTGGGTGAGAAGCAGCACATTTGATGAGTGCAGAGGCACTAGGACAGGGATGCTACTGGCTGTGGGCACTTTTGGGTGGGGAGCTCTTGGTTTGGGATTCCAGGTCAGAGGGGAGAGCTCAAGTGAAGCTAGAGGCACCATCCCCCCATCCCATGATTACAGGTGCTTGCAATAATACTTCCCATTAAAAAAAGAAAGAAAGAAAGAAAAGTGAACAGGCAAAGAAGAAAGAAGCCAATCACTGAAACTTACTGTGGGGACAGGGAAGAAAGGGGTTCATCTTCAGAGGAGGACACGAAAGTAAAAAAAAAAAGCTTTTTCTATCCCAAAGAGAAATGTTAAATGGCTCTGGACCCAGAGAAAATTTATAGGACTCAAAAAAGAATTTAAAATCAAATGAGAGACATTAAGGAAAAACTAAAAAAAAATAAGCCAAGAAAAAACCAAAAGATTATGAAAATAAAAAGCTAATCAACTAGAAAAGGAGGTACTGAGTCTTAAAGATGAAAATAATTCTTTGAAAATTACAATTGGGCAAAGGGAAGCTAGTGAAGCTATAAAAGACTAAGAAATAACAAAGCAAAATATAAAGAATGAAAAATAGAACAGAATGTCAAAAATCTTATAAGAAAATAGATCTGAAGAATATATCAAGAAGAGAAAATATAAGAATAATTGAACTTCAAAGCTGTGACTTAAAAAAGAACCTTGACGCAATAATGTAAGAAATAATCCAAAAAAATTGTTCTGGAATAATAGAACATGAGAGGAAAATAGTAATTTGTTGGTAATTTATTTTTATAGGTTTTTAATTCTCCTTGATGTTCTGCTAGGAGCATGGAAATATTCTGTTTTGTTTTGTTTTCCTTTTCTATTTTTTTAATTCATTTTTTAAATAAAATAATTTTTAAAAGAGAAAAAAATAAATTAAAAAACCCCAAAGCCTTAAATCTATATTTCAAGAAATTATAGTTGAAAACTAACAATATTTATTAGAATCAATAATGTAATCAGCAATGTAAACAGAAAGAATCCACCAAAAAATTAAAAAAAATTTTTTTTAAAGAATAGTGTTTGAGTTGGTTGAAAACTTGGTTGAATGCTAGAGATTGTCCATAAAATATCAGGTTAATTGAGATCCAAAGTCATTCCAGAGTTTAGAACAAATGAAACATTCCAGTAAAACCTCTAAAGAGGTAATGCTTGGTGGGGGATAACACTCTAAAGAGTCTGGAGGGCTTTGAATTCATCTTGTCATTGGCTTTCCTAGCATACTGAAAGCAATTTATGTGTTGGACTACAAAACAGACAGAATGCAGATTCACATTTCTATAAGGAACCCTGTAAAAACAAACAAACAAACAAACAAAAAACCTATACCAAACTGAGGAACATTTTTTGAGGAACTCACATGCAAAGAAAGGAACTTCCAACACCTAGGAAAGAGAAGTTATCCTTTTATCGCATAATGGTTTCTTAAGTTTGAACTCTCATTTTCCTATGGATTTTGTATATGTTAACAGAGAATACATCAAACTTTTGTCCCAATTATTCCCACTGAACCACTTTAGTAAATTCTCCTTTCTAAAAGCTACTTAAGATTGGCTGATTGAAATGATAATAATCAAATTAATAATACTGAGGAGAAAATAAACAGGGTAGAATTTCTACTGATAGTATTAGAGAAAGCCACCCTATTCTCTCCTCTCCTCCCTCCACAAGAATCCTTAGGAGAAAATATAAATCAATTGAATAATTGAGGATAAGCAGATTTCCTTGCTCTGGAAAGAGCCTAGAACATTGTTCCATAAGCACACCCCCAAATCAAGCACAATGCCCAGTATGTAGTAGGTGCTTAATAAATGTATGTTGATTAATTGATCAAATATTTGATAACTTTGTAAATAAGTTTTGGAGAGCCTCCTGAAATACAAGCCAGGCAAATTCTCAGAACACCAGATTGCCAAGAAATTCTGCTTGTCCCAGTGGGGACAGTCCTCTCCTTTCTCTTCATCCTCACTAGAAAAATTCAAAAAAGAACAAGTTATTCTAAAGACCATTGGACAAACCCCAGTTATCTACTCAGGTTGCCTAGCTCTGCTTCTACACCTTGGGCTGTTCCAAACTTTTGCTCAAAAATGTCAGAAACCTAAAAACAGGTATTTCAGGAAATAGATAATTCACTCTATACAGTGAACTTGAAGCAGGTCTTAATGCTATTCTATACCAAATAATGACATGGAATAGACAATAGAATACATAGTTCTGATCTCCTTTTCACTGGATATGTAGAAATTGGACATATAAAATTTAGTGGAATAAAATATAAAAATGGAAATCAATATTATGTAATTATTTTAAATATGTGCACAGGCAGTTAGAAAAAAACTCTTCTGCCAAACACCCAGAGTGAAAATCCTCTAATTTACAAGGGATTAAATAAACTGAATAATTGAGGACATGCATATCATGAAGGGGGGAAACTTGTCTGAGAACTAACCCAAGAAGCAAACTAGAATTTTAAGATGAAAACCAATCTCACAGAAAAGATAATTCTCTGTGTGTGTTTCCAAGCTATACAATTTGGACTTCTAACTATGGACTTTGGATTTCATTAATTTCAGTTAGCCCTTAATATTTATAATTCCTTTAGAGTCAAGCACCTAATCTAATATTAAATGGTTTTTGGAGGGGAGCGGGAGTGAAGAGCAATATCTGGAGCTCTTCCCATTTAACTTGTTTGCATCATTCCACATTTTCAGGATCTAAGACTGATTGGATCTGCTTAAAATAGGGGAATAATAATTCCCTCAAAAAAAAAAAGCCACTATTCCAATTGCAAATACAGTGGAAGTGTTACAAGAATACTAATCAAAAATATATGTACAGAAGAGAATGGCCTGAGAGGTCAGTTCAGAGCCTCAAGTAGCATAAGTTGCTTCCATTTCCCTTGGCACTAATTGTCTAAGTAGTTTCAATTGGAGATGAAGTTGAAGCACCAGATGGGAAGGAAATAGCAAAGAACATGTCATTTCAGAGAGGTAGGGAAAAGATGTTCCTTTGAAACTCTTCAGCAGTCATGCATGTTGTTAGATACTTAGTGAAGGCTGATATATATTTTTTTAAATGAGATAGAATTTTTTAAAAATATAGTGACATTCTTCAGTTTGCAAAACCAGAAGATAAAAAGAATTGGTGGCTCTTGCCTTAGGGGCAGTGGCACTAATTATAGATTATTCATGAATTTCTTTTAATTCTTTTTAAATCTATTAATCTTTTCCAAAATTGGATCTCTTCATCTGGAAGATGAAAAGATTTGGGGGAAAGGGGCGGTGCTAGCAACTCTTACCTTGAAGACAGTGGCACTTTGGTCAACCTATATGGATATCCTCTTGTCATAGTACTGTCCAGTGGGCATAAACTAAGGGAGATTTTGAGTGTATAATGCAATTGTTCTGATTTTACCAGAGAGAAATGACTCCTCTTCTCTTTGGCCTTGGAGCTCATGATTACCTAATTACTTAGGGTATCTAGGCATTTGGGTGAGTACTTGAGGGAAACATGAGTCCTCTAGCACCAATAAATAAATAAATTTTCAGCTACAATTTCAGCAAGGGACATCCATGCACAAAATACTCAACTCCCCCAAGTTAGCAGCTTCAGCAACAAGCAACTGAACTAGTAGCTCAAGGTGAAAGAAACTGGGATTTTCCCTAAAGTACTTAGTTTTTTGGCTCATTCCTTTTCCTTACACAGAGTTCAAAGGAACTAAGTCTAGAGCATAAATAATCTATAACACATCTATTATAAATTACACAAACTCTCTCTTTATTTGGCTTGCCTCCACTTCAACCTAAGGCTGAAGAGAACAATCAAAACCTCCTCTCCCCTTTAGGTTCTGGCTCCCTTTCTCTTTATGTCTCACCCAACACGTCTGATAAACAAAAAGCTCAAGATGATGGCACTTTGGTTTTTATAACAACTTCAAATATAAATCTCTATTTCTTTCTAGAAAAGCAGCATGGTATAATAGTTACAGATGTCAAAAAGATATGATAAGTCTCTGAACCGACAATGGGTATTTTTTTTTTCCAGTCAATTGGGGTTAAGTGACTTGCCTAGATCTAGGAAATGTTAAGTATCTGAGTCTGAATTTGAACTCAGTTCCTCCTGCCTCTAGGGCCCATCATTATGCCCATTGTGTCATTTAATATTTTAACCTCTTATTGTCACCAGTGCAACTGTCTAAGAACATGGATTACATAATAGTTGTCTATCTATATCTGAGAAGGGAGTCTATACAACCAAAGTTCTACAATCAGTGAAATTACACATTCAGACTGAGAAGAATTAATATTATACTAATGAATTAATAACTGATTATTAATTTATGATCCATCCTTTTCCTCCTTTTTCAATTAAGACCCAACTCCTGAAAAAGCCACGCAGTTTTAGAAGAATATACCAGTAAGGCAAATCTTTTCCCAGCCCCAAGGCATCTACTTGGGCAAAGACTCTTACTTTTCTTTTTAGGATAAACAGGAACCCTTCCTTTTGTCTACTTTGTAAACAAAAGCCACTCTCAACTGGATCTTTTCCCCAGGATATGAATGCTTCCTTGATTTTCTGCATTAAAGTTTAGTATGATCCAGTTCATGAAGGAGAAAAGCATCCAGAGAGGTCTTGGAAGTGGCTTTCCAGCCCAGATGACGTGAGGCTGCTGAGCCTCCTGATCAAGTCAAGTTCTCAGCAGAGGGAGTTAAAGACATTTAGTCCATTTATCAAGGTTGAGTTTCACTTGTGAGGGGAATTTCCTATCAGAAGATACATTTCTGATTTAAAGCATTTCAGAGTCTCTCTTGGCATCTTTAATAACTAGGAGAAACCCCAGACCATCAATTTATTAATTGTTAGCTATCCTAATTAAGAAATTCATTATTAATTACCTGGAAACTGTCTCTTAGAGATTTTTTTTCAGCACAAGATCAAATACCTTTATATATTTTTGCATGTTGATACATTTAAACAACACAATTTTGCAAATAAAAATTTAAAAATAATCATGTAGAAGTGATGAGAGCCTGAATAGTGGGTACAGTGGGCAGAGAGAAACTGAAGCATTGATAAAAATGTTTCCCTGGGGCAGGCAAGAAGAAAGCTCTGATAGAGATTAGTTTTGCTCCATAGTCCCACCCTCAGGGGAGATAATCCAGTCCCAGACCCAAATTATGTCAAGTCCCTGAGGCTAAATTTTCTCTTTAAATCCATGTTTACTGAACCTCTTTGGGTGAGTTCATCCTGACACTCTTGTCTCTTGGTGTCTTTTCCTTTTCCTTTCCTCCATGTCACGTGCTTTATGATGTCTCTCCTCTCAAACCCCACTTCTCTTTTAAATTGCTAAATCCCTTTTAGGATTTATCCCTTCAGCTAAAGGCATTCCCCAATCTCAAAAGGTATTCCCTTTCTACTGGATAATTGTGAGTTCCATAAGGAACTTGCCTTTTCCACTGTTAATTGTTAAAACCCCTTTCCTTGTTATGTGCTCTCCCAGTCTATTTCATATTTACCCTTCCTGGTATTTAGTGAATCTCTTCATTTGTCTGTAATCGCTTCTAAATAAACCAGACCCCAACATTTGGTGCTTTTCCTAAAGCACCTGGTGCCACATCATTTGCTACATCAGCCACATCAGAGGTAACTGATGTGATTTAGGAGAGCAATTTCAGCACCAAATGATGTGTTCAGGAGAGCAATCCCTAGTTCCAAATGATGTGTTTGGGGTTTAACATCAAGTGATGAGATTGATGTAAGCACCAAATGCTGGGGTTCAATCATATGAAAAATTCAATGGCCATTCTCTTTGGCAAATGGCAGGTTTGTTTTGGAGAAGAGATTACAGATAAAATGAAGAGATACAATAGATACCAGGAGTGGTAAGTATGAAATAGATTTGGGAAAGCATGGAGCAAAGAAAGGGGTTTTAATAATTAACAATGGAAAAGACAAGTTTTCTCCTGGAACTCACAATTACTGGAGAAAAGCGAATACTCCATAAAGTTGGAGTATTCCCTTAGCTAAGAGGTTAAATCCATAGAGTTTAGTACCCTAAAAGAGTTAGTTAGCTGCTAGGAGAAAGATACTATGAGGCATGGTGGGGTGATGAGAGGAAAATGTGGTTTCCTCATGGCTTGTGGAAGGGCTAAGGGGAAAGACATGAGGCAGAATACCATGGTAGTCTGACCCAAAGGGGCTCAACCAAGAGGGTGTGGGCCATGGACACCCCATTTATGGGAAATTTAATCTCAGGAGTCAGATATAATTTGGATTTTTGGTTGGATACAGCAAGGACCTTCACAGAGGATGGGACTATAAGATTGAACTGATCCCCATCAGTGTAAATTTATCAGTACTTCAGGTTCTCTCTGACAAGCCCACCTAGTAACAAGTACCTCATCAGTAACTTAATACTTTAATATTTTACATGGTTAGCATATATACATATACATGCACATAATCTTACACATGCCCAGATACATATAGATTGTGTCAATCTATATACATTTACACAGATAGGTGGTGTGTGCACAAATGTGTGTGCACATCACATATTATGTATGCAATGCAGGAATATGCATAAATATGCACTGTGTGCATGTGTAATTCTGCATGTATACATACATGTATATATTAATGGAATGTGACATATAAAAGTATTTAATTCCCTCTTCTTCATTATGTGTGTGTGTGTGTATTGTAGGTGTAATCGTGCTTTTCTGGGTTCTAGAAGTATCTTTTAAACATAAATAAATTTGCTCCAATGGACCTGTGATTGATTTCATTGTAGAGAATTCAAGTGAGGAACTTCCTCTACCAATATAGATCATTATTTCCTTTACGGTTTTGATCTTGGTGACTTGCCCAGATTCACATAGTCTTTCGCTTTTGGAGGTTGAACTCGAAACCAGGTCTTTCTTCACTCTAAAACCAGTTCTTCATTCATCTAGTCACATAATTTTCAGTAGAGATAGAAGAAAAAGCAGGAAAGTAAAAAATTATTCCAGAGAAAACCATATCTATTTCACAAATCATATAACAATCTACATGCATTACACATACTATATTCATTCATATATATCTCTATCTATCTATCTATATATATATATTCTATTGATTTCACACTTTCCAGCCGTTTTCAAACCTTGCTGACTGCACTCTAACCCTCCTCCCATCAATATTCAGACTCTCTCCCAAAGATTCTGGACACTGATAGATGAATTCTCACCTTACCTAGAATCAGGAAACCAACTACATCACTTCCAAGCCATTTCCAAAAGATGATTCTTAACCCTCCTCATCCTCTTTCATTTTCCTACTCCCTTTTATCATTTTTCTTTGTTGGAATAAAGGATCTTTCTGAGTAGGGGCTGTCTTGCTTGCTTGTATTTATATACTCAATGCCTAGAACATAAGTACCTAGAGAATGCTGTTTCATTCACTTATGTATGTATATATTTATGTTTACCAATGCATATCACAACTCAAAAATATTCATCCCTTTGTGCTCAACTCTGTGGATAAGCTTTTATGTGTTCAGGAGTTTCAGCCCTGACCTACTCCTCTTCATGACCCCCTTTGGTCCCCAGAAGTGGCTTGCCATTTCATTCTCCAGCTCATTTTACAGATGAGCAAAGTGAGGCAAATAGGTTAAATGTCTCATCCAGGGTTACATAATTGGCAAGTAATTGAGGCCAGTTTTGAACTCAGGAAGATGAGTCTTTGGATAGCTAATGCTAAGCTTTTTCTGATTAGACCTCCCAGAGTGTATGCTCCATGGGCATGGTCTTTGAGATTTCATGGTCACTTCTATACTAGAACAAAGCATTGGAGTAGGAATTTGCTATTCCATTACAAACCAAAAACTTTTTTTTTTAGTTTGGTATTCAGATAGACTTGATAGGTTGTAATTGATAGATTATAATTTGCACAGCTCAAATGATTTAAAAAAAAACCCATCAGTTGTAGAGCAAAGCCAAATAGTCTACATTTCTAAAATTGCATTACACAATCAGTCACTATATTTTGTCCAGATGCTAATGGCATCTAAACAGCCCTTTTCCTACATCCAAACCTGAAAGTGGAAAAATTCAGTAGAACTCTGAAACAGCAGTTTTGCAACTAACTTCTATTTCTTACCCAATGAATTGGCCAGGACACACAGTTTTCCACTGAATTATTGTGCTATGTTGGAATATAGTTGATACCCTCAAGGGCTATTGAGGTATGTAATACTATTTGTCCTTCTGCTAAATGGTCCCAGATTGGTATGCTTTTTTAGTTTTTATGTCTGTTTTCTAGTAGTTTTGCAACCCCATATTACAACTAAGAATGTTGTATTCTCTCCTAATATGGATACACACACACACACACACACATAGCGTCAATCTTGTTAGAAATTGCTTGTAAAATAAGAATAAAAAGACCAAGAAAAAGATACTAAGGGTTCTTCCCGTGAGCCAAATAAATTGTAGAAGCAATTTACAAATGTTAAAACATTACATAGACTATGGCCATTTGCCAGTCTTCTTATGCTTTCTCTCTTTCGCCACAACCTGGATCACGAGTTACTAAATAAGTGACTTCTGTATAACTGAGGTATTACTATCATGCCTGTTTAAAAGTCTGAGAACCATTTTAGATTAACTCGTTGCTACACCTGTCAGTTTTAAATAATGTGAAGTTTTCTTATTGTAAATATTAATTCATCAAATTATGTTGTAATGAAAGGTTTAATTAAGAATTAATTAGGAATAAAAGTGATGATTGCCATAAGCAAATAATTTTTTGAAACAAACCTCAACAAAAAATGGAACCTTACTATAAAAAAAGGCATCACCTTTTATTACAGACTATTTCTGTCAGGCATACTTTTTACTCTGGAGAGAGGTTCATGTGATTTTGACAAATCCTTCCTTCTATTATATCAAAATTTTATGAAACATACAAATCCTGGCAATTGTTGTATACTTGGATTCATAACACAGCACAATTACATAAATTCCTAAGGGCCCAAAAGAAAATAGGAAAATAATAGAATAATTTACATGATGTGATAAAAATAAAAATGAGAACTGAAAAGCAGGAAATTCCCATTAATAAGAAAATGATGAAAGGTATTTCTTAATAAATAGCTGAACCACATGGAAGAAAGACATTTATACTGTTTGATGTGATTTAGGTGAGCAATTTCTAGTTCCATATGATGTCTTTGGGGTTCAGCACCAAGTGATGAGATTGATGTAGACACTAAATATTAGGGTTTGATCATGTGAAGAATTCACAATGGCCATATCTTTGGCAAAAGATAGGTTTATTTAGGAGAAAAGTTTATAGACAAAATGAAGAGATAAACTAAGACACCAGGAGTAATAAATGTAAAATACAGTTGGCAGAGCATATAGTTAGAGAGGAAAGAAGTTTTAACAAATAATGATGGAAAAGACAAGTTCCCTAGTGAAACTCACAATTAACCAGGGAAAAGAGAATACCCCATAAGGGTAGAGTATGCCCTTAATTGGTAGGCTAAATAGCAAAAGAGATTTAGCACCTTGAAAGAGTTAGTTAGCTATAAGAAGAAGAAAAAATAGAGGCATGGTGAGGGATGAGAGACTCCAGATGGCATGGGGGTGGGGAAAGGGAAAAGGTACCATGAGGCAGAGTGCCATGATAGACTGACCCAAAAGGGATTCAGCCAAAATAGCGTGAGCCATGAACAGATTTGTAGGAGAAATTTAAGTTCAGGGGTTTGACATAACTTGGATTTCTGACTGAACATAGTAGGGTGGGTCTGCCTGTGACCTCCACAGATAGTGGGGCTGTAAGATTTAATTGATCCCCATCAGTGCCCTTCCCAGAGGAAATAATTCCATCAAGATTTCAATCTTTCTCTGACAATCTCACCTAGTTACTTAGGACATCATCATGTTGACTTTGGAAGGATACACACCAAGAGGTATCAAACAGGTGGTCCTTAGGCCACATGCTACCCACAGACACTCTCAAGTATGGTCTGATTCAGATTAAATATGACTCCTATCTGATTTTAATGTGCTGGCATATTAATAAAAAACAAGTATATGTGGTTTTCCAAGTTAATATGTAATCCACAGGGATTCTCATGTATGGCTTAGTGGACCCCATTTCTCTCTGAGCTTGATACCACTGATCTATACAAATTTTATTGTTGTTGAGTCATGTCCAACTCTCTTGGGGTTTTGTTGGCAAAGATCCTGGAATAGTTTGCCATTTTCTTCTCCAGCTCATTTTACAGATAAGGGAACTGAGGCAAACCAGGGTTAAGTGATTTGCCCAGGCCCACACAGCTAGTTAGTGTCTTAGACCAGATTTGGACTCCAGAAGATGAGTCTGGCACTCAATCCGCTAAGACAGCTTGCTACCCTCCTTATACAAATAGCTCTTTACAACTGGTTTATCATGGTCAACAGGTACATTTTACAACTTGCTCTTCTTCTGGTCGTCTCTATTGGTTTTTTGTTTTTTTAAAAAGATCATGCCTTGCTTCAATCTTCAAAGAAGAACAAATGAAAGGAATTTGAATCTCCTAAATCAAATAATTGGAAAACTTCCTCTTGAAAGGATGAACTTCACTATTCCTTTGGAGCTGATTCTAAAGAATCCCATTCTTTAGAATGCCATTCTGAGATGCTCCAGCAGCAAATCTTCCACATAGTCTAAAAAAAAAAAGTCCAGGTGTAGATGAGACCATCATTAAGATATTCCTTAATGGAATCTATCAATAAATACATCTGGAAATAATTTTGCATCAAAATACAGGTCAAGCAAATAGCACTGAGGAGTGAAGAGACCATCTTGCACCTAACAAGCTATTATCAAGGAATAATGAACTATTTGATAAACAATAAACAAAACAGCAGCTGTGTCTAAAAATAGTCTAAGTGGAAGGAAAAAATCATTCACAAATTCACAGATGTCTGAAACCAAAGGACTCATAGTTTGTTCTTCAGTAACTAACAATGCAGACTAGTGCTGTAAATGCACTGAAACTAGCTGTGGTAGTTTTAAATAGATAATATCCAACATGTTGAATTTGCAATGACAATTTATACTTCTTTGATCTTATTATTACTCTATTGTTTATTTAATACATCTATTTAAAGATATTTTTAAAATTGAAACTGTAAATTATTTGAAAATTTAAAAAAAATTAAAAGCCTTCAAATTGAAAAAAAAAAGGCAGGGGAAAAAAAAAGAGTGATCAGAGAATAACACCCAAATACTGACTGCATGGAGCTAGAGCTTCTAAGGGAAAATTCACATTTCTCACAACTCTCCTTATCCATTTCCTTCACTAGTGAGAGAGAAGCAACAGAAATTAATTCAGACTGAGAAAAGGATGTTTTTCCCACACAGGCTAAGGGAGGAAAGAAAGATTAAAAACCAGCCATGTATGTCTCTCTAGCCCCTCCACAATCACATTAGATCTTGTCTGCTCAATTCTCATTGAGACCTTGGTCTCCACATTCTCTTTATTAAGAGCTTATTATTATTATTATTATTGCCTTCTCAGTGGATAGAAAAGGGAGAGATTTTGTAACTGGAACAAGAAAAAATAGTTTTTTTTTTTAAAGAACCTATTTTTTAAAATGTGCCTGGCACTAAATTAGGCACTGAAATTATAAGGTAAAAAGTGAAACAATTTCAGCTTTCAAAAAGCTTGCTTGCTATTGAGGGAGATAAGACATACATATAAGTTATATTCAGAATATACAATAATAATAGCATTTATGGAGTACATGAAAGTTTGAAAAATATGTTATTTCATTTAAACACATATTATCTCATTTGATCCTCACAACTCTGTGAGATAGGTGCTATATTATCTTTATTTTACAGATAAGAGGACTGATGCAAATAGAATTTAAGTGACTTGTCCAGGGTCATATAACTAGTACATGTCTGAGATCAAATTGGAATCCAGGGTATTCTTGGCTCCACATCTAGTGCACTATTGACTGTGCTACCTACCTGCCTCTAGAAAGAGTTGATAATAACTCTCACTTTGTAAATCTGAGCAACTGGAAGGATGTTGGTACCCTGGATAGAAGGAAAGAAATTAGAAACAGAGGGTGCAATTTTGGGGAAAAGAAAGAGCTTTGTCTGGAATATATTGAGTTAGAGATGCTTATTGGAAATGTTCTATTGACAGGCTATAATGTAGGGCTAGATGCCAACTGGATGCCAAATGAGGTTGTAGAGGCATTTTTAGATCAGTGTGCCATCTGAATAGAGATGGAGACTTGAATCCATGAGAGCCAATGAAATTTACCATGAGAAAAAAGTATAGATGAGGGTTCTTCCCCACTCATTTTAGGGGGCAGGACATGAATAATCTAGCAAAGAAGATTAAAAAAGCAAGAGTTGGACAGGTAGGAAAAGGATCAGAAAAATGCAGGGGGATCATCAAGAAGGGTCATATGCTTCTGGGAGATCAAGAAGGATGAGGACTGAGAAGAGGTCATCAGTTATGACAACTGAGAAATCTCTGGTAATTTTGGAGAGTTGAACATTGAAAAATTGAGCATTAAAAGCCAAATGGCAGGAAGTTGAAGAATGAGTGGAAATAAAATGGAGGCAATCTATTAGACAGCTCTTTCTGGGATTTGACTAGGGAGGAAGAATAGATAAAAGAAGATACCTTGAGGGGAGAATAGAATGAAATTAAGACTTTTGAAGGATGGGGAAACTTGGGCATAATTGTAGATAGCAGGGATCATTACATTATATAGGCAAATACTGGGGAAAAGATCAAGAATACAAGTATTATAGAGAGATTGAATTTTATGAGAAAGTCCACTTCATCAAAGATGAGAAGGAAGGAAGATAGGATGAAGAATGATATGCCCTCTCTCCCAAGCCAGATTGAATTTAACTACTTTATATTTATTTATATTTATCCTCTTTATATTTTATTCTGTATATATTTAGATAGGAACTTGTCTTTCCTGATAGAATGCAAGTTCCTTGAGAGTAGGGACTATTTCATTCTTTGTATTCCCATTACCAAATATAATAACTGGTACATAGTTAAGATACCAATTTGGGTTGCTAGTAGTGCAGTAGAATACAGGGCCTGGAGTCAGAAAGACATCTTCCTGAGCTCCAATTATGAACTCAACACTTAATAGTTGTGTGATCCTAGGTAAGTCACTTAAGTTCATGTGGAGGAAACTTAGTTTCCTCATTTGTAAAATGGATAGAAGAAGGAAATGGCAAACCACTTTAATATCTTTGCCAAGAAATCCTAAATGAGGACATGAGTTGGACACAACTGGAAATGACCAAACAACAACAAAATATAGTAAAATTTAATAAGACAATGCTAATTGGCTGATTAGTTGATTTTTTTGGTTGAAATGTTATTTCATTTGTCAATGGTTGAGATCCAGAGTTGGGTTTTAGCAAGACATGAGTGAAAATTGGACAAAGAAGCAAGAAATTAAAATATAGAGGATAGTTTGCAGTTGAACTGGTTAACTATAGAGCCAAGAATAGGAAGGGAAGAAAGTGAAATCAGAATTTGAGTGCTAGCATTTCCCAGAATTCTCAGAATTTGACTGGGAAAGCATATCATTATCACCATCACCATAATCATCACTAGAATCTCTATCCATTTTAAGGTTTGCAAAACACTTTACAAATATGATTACATGTGATCCTCACTACAACCTGGGAAGTGGGTGCTATTATAATTCAATTTACTGATAAAACTCAAACTGATAAAGGGTAAATAATTTCCCCAATATCACTAAACATTTGAGACAGTATTTGAACTCATCTTCCTGGCTCCCAGTCAGTCTGCTATATCTCCTAATTCCCTATCTGTATTTATGTATTGAAGAACAGGAATTCATGGTGGAACATACAAGGTTGATGGTGAGATCATCTCTGTGTGTAGCTGAGGTAGAATGAAAATGAAGATAGTAAGAGACCTGGACATTTCAACATGCATGTTGAAAACACCAATAATAAGAATGGGATTTGGGAAGGAAAGGAAGAATTGAGCATATGCTTATGTTCTCTTTGTCCTGTCAAAAGGAGGGAAACTGGTCTGAGAGGTTTTAGATAATCAGGAGCAAGATATAAATAGAATGATGTACAACTGGATGGAATGACCCTCAAATTAGAAGGGGTCACTAAGTGAAGGTGGTAGAGGGAGGGCATAGAAGTGGGAATCAAGAGCAAGAAGAATGCTTTCTTCCTTTCCTGGGACAATATGGAGTGTGGGAAGTGGAGAGGGGTCATGAGAGATGTTGCATATAGTACTAGAAATGGTAACCAGAGATTTAGTGTTATCTATGATAATTTCAGGCTCTTGGAGAACCAAAAGATGGAAGGAGCATAGGGAAGAAAATATTTTTTTTTTTAAAAATTTAAACAGGGTATAAAGTCTAAAGTCAAACAGCTATTGACCATGGAATTTCTAATATCTGGGAATGATCATCTTTTTTTTTTTTTTTACAGCTTTCAAAAACTTGAATAAACTCACTCCTGCAATAACTTGATTTACATGATTTGCTAGAGTTCACAAGATTTTGACATATATTCTTTAATTCATCATGAAACTATATTTTTGTTACTTTGAATATTAGGCATACTTTTAACAATTCATTTTTCCAAGTGTAGCCTTGACTATTACGTTTAAATCCATCATCCTGATAGAGTAAGAATAAAATCAAGTTCAGGACTGGGCTTCAGGGAGTGAGGTAAAGCAGATGGAGTTAATGCAAGTGCCAAAAAGCAGCAGAAGGAACTACATCCATTATTGAATTGTTACCAGGCATGGAAATGCAGTTTCAAGACCTTTGAACTTCTTGGCCTGTCAGTCAATTAATAGTAAGCACACACTATGGAAATCAATTAATAACAGTCCAATCTGGGCTTCTGGAGTAAGACTGGAACTCATTGAATGTCTCAAACCTTCACTGAGATCAGGGAAGAAAAACTCACTGAATCACATAAGCCATTTAAGAAAGTACTCCCAGTTTTTTTTTTTTTTGTTTGTTTGTTTGTTTGTTTTTTTTGTGGCTGTCCTCTCTTTCTAACAAACTGAGCAGCAAACTGTCAGGAGTTTGTCAGCAAACTCCTGATAATTTGCTGCTCCTTGTGGCCAAATAAGTGGCTGAGAAGGTGGCTTCCTGGTAGCCATTCCCCCAAGGGAAACAGGTTACTTATTGTATATTATTACTACTTATAATAGTAATTCAGGTAACCTATGGATTTTGTTTTATATGTTGTTTTTTACTAACATGCTAGTAAGAGTCCCCACAGATGTGTTCAGTTTATGCATAATAAAAACTTTTAATAAATTTAACTAATTTTACCTGTAAGTTTTGATATGTGTAGGTGTGTGTGTTTGTGTCTATGTATCTGGGTGGGTGGGTACAGGTATGTTTCAGACCTATGATTGATTTTATTGATGTGAAGGAAATTCCCTCTACTAATGCAGATTGTCAACTGTTCTCCAACTTATAGTCTGACAAGAGGAGATGCTTATTAATAATGAGTAAATTTAAAAGATCCAAATTTCCAAAATTGACAAATTATACTTATGTAACACCTTCAGTTGCACGTCAGAAACATTGTCTAATACCAAACTGAATCATACTTTAATTGTCTTGAAACCTTGAAAGTTAGGGCAAACAGCTTGACATTTATTTGAAGTCCTTCAGAATCTGACCTTTCTAGATATCAGGTAAGCTCTTTGGGGGCGAGAATTTTGTATTGTTGTTGTTATTTTTGTCTCTTGTGCCCAGCACAGTGCTTGGGTACACAGCAGGTGCTTAATAAATGCTTGTTGTTTGATTGATTCACTCTGGTAGTGCTGTCTGAAACAGGACTTGGAGCTGTTTGTCTTGCTGATTGTGACAATCAAATTCCTTACTTCTTTCTTGTAGAGTTTTTTTTAGTATCCCTTGTTTTAGTTCATATGATAAATGAGCCATCAATACTATTAACAGCATTGATTAGTATTGATGGCTCATTTATCATATGAACTAAAGAAAGGGCCATACTGCCAATAGTGAGAGAAATGTACCCATTCCAGGCATTTGCAGCTCAGACTGGTGTAGCCTTGCTAAATGTAGCTTCTTAATTTCAGTGGAGGCTTGTGAAGAGCAGCTGGCCCACCCCAGGAAGCTCAGGCCCAAGAGCCCATCTACTCTGCATCCATATGTTTCTTGACTTGCAGTGGAGAGGTTGGAGGGGACACTCCAAATCAATTAGTCAACCTGGGTTTTTTCCCAATGACAGTCAACAAGACATTTCAGACATGCCCGTGACTTAGACATTACAGTTCTCAGTAATGTCATGTTCTTCATTAGCTCAGATGCTCAACATCTGTTGATGAAAAAGTAATTATATACCATATATGTCTTTGGGTTATCCTAGCATTCAAGATGGAAGCCTCCATTTCCCACAGAGAGGGCTGAGCATGGGAACAGCATGTAAGGCTTTCATTTTACCATAACAAGGTTTATTTTTCTTGGTTCCCTGGGAAAATATCTGATGAAGAATGAAGAATGATGAAACAAATGTCCCTTTTCTCTGTCATTTTTATACAGATGGCTTTTCTGAAGGGTAACAAATTCTAAGCATCAGAACAGGTCCTCCAATCCCAAAGTGGGATTTCTAGTGCACCACACTATGATCTCTCCCTCTTCAAATTTCATAATATTTTGCTTTGGCTTCAATCGCAACTTCTATGTATTATAATTATTTGTGTCCTTACCCTCCCCCATTCCTATTAAATTATAAGATCTTTGAGAACAAGGCCTTATGGAGTATTTAGCACTATATACCCAAGCGCCAGCCAAAACCTTAAAGAGGGCAAGTATTTATTAAATGTTCATGGAATTAAATTTCAGAATTAGAGAATCTCATAGTTAGAAAGGATCTTTAAGACCTCCACTGAGAACATATCCAAGCTCATTCCAGCTTTGGTTAAGTCCTAATTGTTAGGAAGTTTTCCCTTCAGCCAAGTAAAAATCTGTCCTCAATTTCCATCTATTGCTTTTAATTCTGCCCTCCAAAACTTGGATATAGACATGACTTCATCTTTCTAAGCTAGATATCCTCAGTTTCTTCAGCCCATTTTTATATGATGGTCTTAAATAATGTGAATTGAACTGAACTGAACTGAATCAGATAAAGTATCTTTGCCACAAACTCCAAGGAGAGTTTTCAAGGGGATTCAGTGTCATTACTTGTTATGTCCTGGAAAAATATCAAAAGTGCTGCTTACCACATAGGTTGCCAAATTAGTGCTCCAACTAGGGCACTCCAACCACAATTCCAATAACTCATTTTGATCTTCTGCAGAGAGGCAACATTGGCAACCTGACACCATCCCTCTTTTCCTTTTTTTAAAGCACATTTATCAAGTGCTTACCATGTATAATTCACTGGCTGAAATTTGGGCTAGAAGATAAATGGGGTATTGGATCTTCCTTTTTGAAACTGAGACATGACATTTTTAGAACTACCAAGTAGACAAGCAGATGAGGCATCATGGGGTCATGGAAAACCCTAAACAAGGTGCCAAATATCAGCTCTTCCACTAATATCTATGTGACCATGTGACTTTGGATCAATCAGTTAGCCTTTTTTGCTCTGGCACTCATCTGTAAAATGATGAGCTAAATGGTCTTTAAGGCCCTTTCCAGGTTTAGAATTTCAATGTTCCTCATCCCCCCCCCCATTTTCCAAACTTACTTGTGGTATCAATACCCATATACAGAGCTAATATAATATCGGGAGACTTGAGTAAAATTTAGAATACTGGATGCTAGTCCTGACTTAGTCACAGCCTGAATGACATTTGGGGAAATCAATTAATATCTCTGAACTTTGGCTAACACATAAATAAAATGAGGGACAGCATAATATAGTGAATAGAGAATCAGGAAAACTTGGATTTGAGTTCTGTCTCTAAAACATACTAGTAACAGTGATCATGGATGACATTTAATATCTCTATTCCAAATAACTATCTAAAACTGATTTTCAGATGGATTGCTGGATTATATCATCTAAGAAACCACAGTTTTAGAGCAAAAATAATCTGAGATAGTTGGCTTTGATACAAGGATACACTGATATGTGTTTAACAAGTGGTTCTTCAACATAGTTTTAAATTTAATCTGAAATATTAACATTTTCCCCCTTAAGTCTAGATAATAATTGTTTTTCTTAAGTCAATGATAAATGAAGTCTTGATTTTTAGTATTTGCTGAATTCTGAGGTAATTACTAAAATTTACTGAAAATTTAACAATTAGTTTACTTTTGGGAGGTGCTGGCTCCAGCATGTTTCTGTCTATATCTCCTAGCTAAGTGATCTACTTTTCTGGTCTCATAGATTACTATAAATGTTCCTATCATTTGACTCCCAGACAATGTATATGGTATAATTTTGCAACTTCTTCGCTTCCATGCCATGTACATGATAGGTGCTCATAATTTTTGTTGACTGCATTAATAAATGAATGAGTAAATTAATGAACTGATTGCAGCAAGTTGGAAATATCTGTATAGTATTATATTGCTGTTGAGTCATTTTTCGGCCATGACTGTTTATGATCTTATTTGGGTTTTTCTTGGATACTGAAGTGATTTGTCTTTTCCTTCCCCAGGTCATTTTACAGATGAAGAAATTGAGGAAAACAGGGTTAAATGACTTGCTCAGGGTCACCAGATTTGAACTCAGGAATATGAGTCTTCCTGATTTCAGGCCCTTCACTCTATCCACTATATCACTTCTGTGCCCATTTAATCAGAAGGAAGGAAGGAAGGGAAGGAGAAAGGAAGGAACAGATAGAGGAAGGAAGGAAAGAAGGAAGAAAGGAAGGAAGGAAAGAAGGGAAGAAAGGAAGGAAGGAAAGAAGGAAAGTAAGAAGGAAGGAAAGAAGGAAAGAAGGAGGGAAGGAGGGAAGGAGGGAAAGAAAGAAGGAGGGAAGAACAGAAGGAGGGAAAGAAGGAAGGAGGGAAGAAGAGAAGGAGGGAAGGAAGGGAGAGAGAAAGGGAAGGAGGAAAGGGAGCAAAGAAGGGAGGGAGGGAGGAAAGAAAAAGATACAATAGAACATAATATTAATTTGTGATTTTCTAAGTCAATATGATGTCCATATGGTTTCTGTTTCTATTTGAATTTGGGTAATTCTGGGTAACTCTAAGAATCTTAAATTGCAGGAAAAGTGTCTCTTGCCTTGGTAGAGGGCATCTACTCATTCAGTAATTCCTGTATCAATGAACACTAGTCTAGTTCAATCTTGTATAATCTCTTGTACAATAAGTATAATCCGCTGCTTACTTCATAGGGTTTTTATGATAATCAAATGAGAGAACACATGTGAAAGCACCCTGTAAGTCCTAAAGTTTATACAAATATAAAGCTTTCTATTATATTTATATAGACATATAATGTCTAAGATAAATCAAAGGACCAAGAATCTTCTCCATAATCCTATCAACAAGTGGTTATCCATGGGGCAGCTAGATGGTGCAGTGAATGGAGCATCAGCCCTGAAGTCAGGAGGACCTGAGTTCAAATCTAGCCTCAGACAGTTAACAGTTCCTAGCTTGTGACCCTGGGCAAGTCACTTAATCCCAATTGCCTCAGCAAAAAAAAAAAAAATAGTTATCCAGCTCTCACTGGAAGACCTCTAAAAAATCCACTACTTTTTCTAACCAATCCATTCCACTTTCAAGTACTTCCAAGGATTAGGACGCTTTTCCTTTATATCATGCCTGTGTACCCACCCACTTTACAATACAAATTGCCCAGGATAGAGGTGTCAGTGAATCTGGATCATCTAAATCAATAGTTCCTAAGCCCCAGTGGCTGCATTTATTTTAAATAGGAGTACTATTAGTTAAAAGCAAAGGCATTTAATGCAATAAGAAAAGTAGCAACAAAGTACTTCCCCAATAAACCTGAGGTACACTCTTCCACAAAACATGCATCGGTGGTTGTTACTGCATATTTTTCATTTTCAAAGAGAACCAATAACATCACAGGGTAATATTTTGACTTTCAAGTGAATTGAGTTGTGCAGTCATTAGCCTCACTCTTTCTTCCTGAATCACTGAATTGCAAAAGTTAGGACATCTGGTGATGACTTGGGATGTGATGGATAAAGGGCACAAGTCTGGAGGGGCACACATATGGAGAACACATGAATGCACAGATGGCACAGCGGATGTCCTTCAGCACCCCTTGTCTTAAAGTCTCTGCTGGACACATTGGACTCCACTGGACATGTAGTCTAAATCCTTACTCCTACACCACTGCCATCTCCCTCTCTCTCTTTTTTTCTTTCCTTTCCTCCTTAAAACTTTTAGGCTTGCCTTTACCCCCATCATTTTTAGAAAATGTAGAAAAATCCTTATTCTAGGACACAGAATATCTCTCCTGTTTTATTTCCTCAAAGGTTACATATTCCTGAAGCTTATTATCTCCCAGTAGGAGTTTTTTAGTGCTAGGTGCCAAGCCCTTTTAAAACAAAGAATAGCATTTTCCCTGCTGTATGATTATTTTAATTTGTCTTTTCTTTTTTAAAACTAATTTATTTAAAACTTAAATACAAAAATGGAAAAACAAAAAAGTAGAAAAAAGAAAAAAAAACATTGGCGTATACACAGCAGAACATGAGAATTTTCAAAATATGAGACAATAAATTTCCATTTCAAGAATGCCTGAATAATAAACACTACACATTGTGTTCAAAACTATCCATCTTTTCTTTGCTTCCTTGTAGGTTTTCTTTTGTTCTCTGCTGTGCACTTTTTATTTTATTCTTTTTTCCCCCTTTCCTCCCTGCCACCTTGGCCAAGAAGGCTACAATTAGGAACAGATATATATGTATGTATGTATGTGTGTGTGTGTATACACGCACACATACATACATATATGTATATATATGTGTGTATGTACATACACATAGATACTTATAATCATACACATATATACGCATATACATTCAAATACACCTACGGAAAGTTGCATTCTGCTTGTTTGTCTTCTCTCTCTCTCTCTCTCTTTGCTGAGGCAATTGGGGTTAAGTGACTTGCTCAGGGTCACACAGCTAGGAAGTGTTGAGTGTCTGAGGTCAAATTTGAACTCAGGTCCTTTTGACTTAAGGGCTGGTGCTCTAGCCACTGTGCCACCTAGCTGCCCCTCTTCTGTTTCTCTTAAGATGATTAATATCTTCCTTCATTTTCAGGTGGTTAATATATTCCTTCATAAATCCAAGTCTTTCCATATTTTCCTAAATCCACTAATTCATCATTTCCTATACCAAAGAAATATTCCAACTTTTAGTCTTTTCTTTAGATTGTCTTTCCTCGTCTAGGGCTTGATCCCCTATACCAGAGATGCCACATAAATTGCCAAAATTGGATTAAAATGTAATTGGGAAATATTTAACAATATTTAACAATTAAACATTGTAAGCTCCTTGAGGGCAGGTACATGTCTTTTGCCACCTGGCATATAGTAGATGATTAATAAATGGTTAATGGCTATTTCTACCTTTTACTGCTATAAATAACAAGCCTCCTTTCTTATTGTATCTCTTCCCCCATTCTATATGTATTTAGTCATTTCAGTCATGTCTGACTCTCTGTGACCCCATTTGGTAAACCACATTATTTTATAGATGAGGGAATTGAAGCAATCAGGGTTAAATGACTTACCCAGGGTCATACAGCTAGTGTCTGAGGTTGGATTTGAACTCAGGTCTTCATGACTCTAGGCTCAGTGTTCTATCTACTGTGCCACTTCCCTGTTCCTTTATCACCCACCAAAGATGAGAACAATTATAATATTCCCACTCAGTTTTCTCTTTTCCAGTATGGATACTTTCAGTTTCTTTAACATATCATTGTACGACATGGATTTAAGGCTCATGCTGAATGGCTTTCAGTCTTATCACAAAATCTGGAAACATTGAATATAATATTCCATATAAGGTCTGACAAAGGGACCATCACTTACTTTGTTTTTGAGTCTTGTCACTTTTTCAAATCAGCCTAAAATAGAAATTTGACTGCCATGTTGTACTGTTGACTCATTTTAAACTTGTAGACGACTGAGATCCCCAGACCTTTTTTTCACATACATTTTTGCATAAATATAGAGGCCAAATTTGAATTCAGGTCTTCCTGACTCCAGGTCCGGTGTGGCAATCATTATACCATACAGTTTCAATGAAAGAGTGACTTTTTGTTTCTAAGTCCACCTTTATCCTTTTTTAAAGATTCTAGAGGACAGAGGGGAAATCAAGTCTGTAGCAATGATAACTCACAATCACACAGTTCCTTTGGAAAATAGCTGATCAAAAATTACAGTCTGCAAAACCCATTGCTCAACAATAACATTTTGAAGTTAGTAGTATAAATATTATTTTACAGATGAGGAAAATGAATAGTCTTCAGAGGTAAAAAAAAAATTCATGCTTTAAATCCACAGTCAAAGCCAGGTGACCTGATTGCAAACCCATCATGCCACCTACTGATCCAGGTAGCCTCTCAAAATAGCTATCATTTGCTTGATTATTGTTGGAACGAGAAATCCATGTTAGGGCAAATAATGGCTCCTTCATAGTAATCTCCAGGTAAAATGCACTGGGTTACAACCTGACCTAACAATTCCGTTTGTCAGAAAAGAGTTGAGAGACTGCTAGCCCGGGACGCCATCAGAACATGTACTAAAGCAAATGCTAATATTCCCAAAGGAGATGAAGCTGGAAGTCCAGATAAAGTAGTAGAGAATGAACGGCAGCATAACCGATTATGGGTATGTTGATTAGTTTGGAGAGGGACCTCCTCCATCATTTGACCTCTACTCACCCACAATGGTACCCCTGGAGATGAAGCTGGAAGACAGCCCAGGGAACTGCCTTTAACGATATAGCCTGGATCTTTTCAGTTGCCCCCAAAGGGCTCCAAAATGTTATACAACCTTGGAACCACATGTCACTAATATAACAAGAATTCCTCATTCCTTTTCCAATACCCATATCCTCCTGGCTGAAACTCAGCCAAAAAGCACACACATAACCTTGGGCATGGTAGTAGTTAAATGTTCAGGGAGAAACAATCTGTAGTTGCAGAGTCAGCTTGCTGTGCATTTGATACACCATCAGATGAGTTAAGTCCTACAGGGTAAAAAGAACATATGGAAAAAGCTTATAATTCATTCATTCCTCCTGCCTGATGCAAATCCTCTGAGTTTCAGCCCTATCTGCAGAAGACTGAACACATTTAGAAATAGAAGCAGAAATATCTATGCAGTGGCTTGTCCATCTGCTCCTGGATCACAATAGGGTCTATTCAATCAATTAGTCATTCTCAGGGTCCCCACTCATAGTACAGCACTGCCCCTCCTCACCACCCCTTCACATCTCCAAGAAAAAGTTTAAATCCTTGTAGTCTTCATCTCTCCCAAATATAGAAGATAGCAGGATGATACCCAGTGGACTCTTGGCCAGTGGCTACCCCACCTTTCACCCCTTTTACTTGTAGAGATAAAGGGAATTTCAGAGGAATCAGGCTCAAATTTAAATTCTCTTTCATTCCGTTATGTGCAGCAGTGATTTTTTGAAATGGAGAAAACTAAAAAAGGCCTTTTTCAGCCTGGATTTTAGAGATGAGCATCTTAGCTCCTCCATAGGGGCAGGTGTGCAAGTGAAGACTCTTTGAAATTGACAAGACATCAATTACTTACCTGCCAGCTACAGACAAATGGAATCTGAGCTTTTCTTAAAAGCAGATTAGAAATTGACAATTAGGTGGTTTCCATTGGGAGTAGCAGTCCTCCATGTCAAAGACTTTTCTCATGTCAAAATCCATCTGTGCATAGTAATGGTATGAATGCCCTTCATCTTCATGACTGTTCATGCTCTCCATAAACAGATGAATAGAGCTTACAGCAGTATCCACTGTGTAAAGCATGCCCAAGAAAGCAACATTCAGTTTGTGGAGAAAAGCACTTGTAGGAAAAGTTCCTGAAGTGGGCACGCCTCCATTTATGAAAACTCAGTACATAAGAACCCAGATTTGGGAAACAAAATGAACATTTATTAGACTGCCTTTTTGTAGAGGGCATATATTATATGACACACACAGTTTTGATAAGGCATAATCCCAGCACTTATGGTCTTTACACTCTGATATTAATAGCATAGCAACTGATATCCACATGTGTGTGCACTCTAGGATTTGTAAAGTGTTTTAGATGTATAATATATAATTCTCTCTGTGGATCGTTCCCAAACTTGCACAAAGGACTTACTGCTGCCTTATCTTCTGGGATAATCCTGAAGGTCTTTACTCCTACCACGGTAGCTCCTGAGCCCCATCTAGTGTGCTTCACATTAACAATCAGTTAGTAGATACAGCTAGCTTTTGGCAAAGGTTTTTATTGAAACAGCATAGCAACAATAGTAGTTAGAAAAACACTATAATATGGAGCACATTTTCTCACACATATACACAGAAGCCATGGGAAAAATGAGCACCGTAGTAGTGAGGTTCACGTGTAGGAACCATGAATGGCAAAAGGGATAATTGAAAGTTCCAGTTATTAAAAGACCTTTCTTGAAACATGGCCATAATTTCTCTCTGCCATGAGAGATCTAACTGAAACTACCGTCTTCCTTGAGTGACTATCTTTCTGCATCTTCCTGTTCTTCATGCATCTCTCTAATCCTGATGCAATTGTTTCTTTTGCAATCAATTAGCACCACATGTCAATTTCAAGATTATTTCTCAGTAGCTTGGGAGTGAAATACAAAAAAGATGAATCGTAAATACAGTCTTAGGCTTGCCTAGACAGGATATAGTCTATAGTTGATGTGTGTTCCAATGCATGGAAGTATGATTGAATAACAATAACAGCAATTAGCATAAATATATTATCTTAAGGTGGGTAAAACTCTTTATAGGTATTATATCTTTTGATCATTACAAATGATTTTATTATTATCCCCATTTTGAAGATGAGGGAACTGCAGCTGAAAGAATTAAGTGATTTGGCCAGAGCTCACTAGCTAGGATTTTAATTTATATCTTACTGACTTCAGGTCTAGCATGCTATATTACACCTCACTGACCCAGATCTTGTGAAATAACTCAAATTAGTCATATCTCCCTTGTAGTCCAAAAGGAAAAGAGGATTCTATGAGCCTACTAGCTTGCTTTTGTATATCTTGAGCCATCAGTTATTCTAGGTTAGCAGCAATTGGGGCCTTAGTCATCACACAATGCAAGGTCTTGTATATGACAAGAATTAGACTCCCTCCAGCTTATCCACAGTGAATTAGAAACACGTAGGAAATACCTTCATATGCTCCAAAGAAAGACCTTTCTTGGCCGACTCACTGCTACCATAAATAAAAGGGTAGATATTTAAGCCCTGGTATCTCTATCAGGTGAAGACACATCTTAATTGAGAAAGCCAGAAACTTTATACTGTGAAAAGTAATTAGCCAATTTAAGAGCATTTGAACCTAAAAACAAGAATCATTCTCCTAGACTAGTAAGACTTAGGGCAGTGGGAGAGATAGAATTCTAATCTTGTATCCCATATCTCTCTCAAAAGAAAACAATGTGGCCAACTTTATGGATCTTTTTATTGTTCCCTTCCAACTCAGATTAAACTTTCCTTCAGAGAGAAATGGAAAAGATTCCAGAAATATCTATCTATTCATGCATCTCTTCCAGTTACATTTATACATCAAGTGAACCATGATATTACTGACATGGACAATACACACACATATACACATACAAACCTTACACATAGATCAAAGATTAAAGATAAGGAAAACCACATGAACAAAGGTCCAGAAGAGAAAAAGCACAGGGCATGTTCAGAGGACAGAGAGCAGTCCATTTTGGTGGAAGTAAAAATGAGTATATTTTGTTTGACATTTTCAATCTTTGGAAATTGGGTTGCAGCCTATCTTTCCAAGCTTATTGTATATCATACTCTTTCCCACATTCTCAGTTCTAGCTGAACCAGCCAATTGCTATTTCTTGTGCAAGACATTCCATTTATTACTTCCATACTTTGAGCAAGCTACGTTCCTATCCCGGGCACTCACTCACTCTTTACTTCCACTTATTAGTTTCTAGAAATCCAAAATTCATTCTGTATTTTGTATTTACCCATCGGTGCTCATACTATTTTTTCTAACTAAAAATGCAAGATTTTTTAGAATAGGAATAGTTTTCTTTGTTCTTACTATCTCCATTGCCTTGCACATTTGTAGGTATTTAATAGATGCTTATTGAATGAATCAACCAATCAATGAGTGGAAGCAGGGGAAGGATGGAGTTAAAAGTTTGTTTTGGTAGATGACACTGAACTATGGGATGATAGTAATATTCTACTGTTATAGTGTTTCACAATTACAAAGTTTTTACCCACATATCTTTCATTTCATCCTCACAACAATCTTGTGAAGTAGATAGTGCAAGTATTATTGTTCCCATTTTTCAAACAAGAAAATTGAGACTCACAGACACTAAAGACCAAATCTATTCGACAAGAATGTACCTAATATGTAAAAGGCACCATGTAAGGTGTTGGGGATACAAAGGCCCCTATGAAAAACAATTCCTGCCTTTAAGAGGCTTACACTCAATTAAGGTGGGCAATAAATAAATACCAGGTAACTTTAGTAAAGAGATACTAATTGGAAAAGAGTTGGAAAGCTGGGTTTAGAAGGAATTTAGAAATTAAAAAGAGGTATGAGGAGAAAGGGAGTACGTTCTAGGCAAGGGGAAGGCACTTAGGGTTACCTCTTCATGCAGAAAATGGGAACCAAAACAAGATTATCTCCCTAGAATCTCAGGGCTGGGAAGGGTAGCTTAGCAAGGCAGTTCAAGGAGATGTACAACCCTGCAAAATCATTCAATGTGAAGAACTCTTTGCAAACACTTAATGCCATAACCCCACAGATAGTGGTCTCTTCTCTGAGTCCACACATAAGCATATCTAAGTCTGCCAAACTGAAGGCTGGATGAGGAGATGAGACCCAAACATATGAGGAAGATTAATGGTGCATATAGTGGAATAAGAAGAAACATCATCTTCTAAATTTGTTGCACCCCGAATCACTCCACCCCATAGAGGCCACATTGCTGGCCCAGAAAGCTTGCTCCACTAAATAAAGTTTGCAGATGGCTTGCTGCTCTAGTTATTTTGTTACCTGACAACTTAATGTGACAGAATAGGGCATAGCAGTATGCAGTGCCAAAACTCTGACAAATGGCCTCCTGGGGCTTGAAGGTTTCCGAGTCTGTTCTGCCTTTTTGTAGGGAAATCACATGAATAAATTCTTTGTCTGTCAAGAAGAACCTGGGCCCCTCTACAGTTGACTCTTTTTAAAATCTCAGTTATCACTGTACCAGAAAAATCTTGCCTGAAGAAACTTCCCTGTCCAAGTTTCCTTGGCATTACTCACAACCTCTTGTCTGCACTTTTTAGGTGAACATTTTTTTTTTTGTTCTGCCTACATGTCTCTGACAACTTGGCAGAACCTGTGTGATTTAATAGAAGACATTTTTCAATCCTTTCCATTTGCCTATCCCATTTAGCTGAGGAAAACCACAATGCTATGTACTGTGTAACCAAAAAATATACGTCTCTTTCTCTGTCTCTCTATCTCTCTTTGTCTCTCTCTCTGTTTGTCTCTGTTCCTTTCTCTCTCTTTCCCTCTCTCTCCCTCCCTTCCTTCTTCCCCTCCTGTCTCTCTGTCTCTGTCTCTCACTCTGCCTGCCTCTCTCTCTCTCCTCTTTCTTTCTTTCTCTCTCTCTCTCTCTCTCTCTCTCTCACACTCTCCCCCTCCCCTCTCTCTCCTCTTCTCTCTCTGTCTTTTTCTTTATCTCTGTCTCTGTCTCTCTCTTTGTCTCTCTGTCTCTGTATGTGTCTGTGTCTCTCTCTCTGTTTCTCTCTGTCTCTGTCTGTCTGCCTACCTGTGTCTGTCTGTCTCTCTCTCCTATATATACATATATATATATACTCATATGATATATGCACATATATATGTGTGTCCATATAGATTCTTTGTGTATATAGGTAACACCTTGTAGTACCAATGACAACACCTTCTGACACTTGAGTCTTTCAGATTAACTACCACAGATTCAAGATATTCTATGGCTCAATATTCACTCAAGATCATAACTAATATGTCCCTACTAATGTTCTTACTTTTTACTTTTTCGCAATTAAGTCAAAAGTCACAATTAGTAGAAAGTAAATAAAAACAAATGTTTTTGAGATTGTTTCTCTACCATCTAGGTAGCTAGGTGGCTGGGCCTGAAGTTAGGAAGATTCATCTTCCTGAGCTCAAATCTAGCCTTAGTGTGGCTTACCAGTTGTGTGACTCTGGGCGAGTCACTTAATCCAGTTTGCCTCATTTTCCTAATCAATAAAATGAGCTGGAGGAGGATATGGCAAGCTATTTCAGTATTTTGCCAAGAAAACACTAAATGAGTTCATGGGGAATTGGACCCAATTGAACAACAAAACATCTGATCCAGGCATGAAGTACAGTAGTCATTCATGGGATCAATCCCCCTACTAATCAGCATGGAAGCTTTGACCTGCTCTATTTTTGACATGGTCCAAGCTCTGCGTCAGGCAGCCTGGTGGCTCTCCATTCCCAGGGCTTACCATAGCACAACCAGACTTCGTGTTTAGCACCTGTAGTGGGAATGAGTATGCTAATCTGAATGACTCCCTTTTATCTTAAGCCTCTTTATGACTACTTGTTTATGAAAGTTGGTTTTCTGTAATAAGCACTTGCACATAGTGCTTTTGGTGCATGATACATTTACTAATAATATGTGAGTGTGATTCTCAAATCTGGCAAACAACTACTAATGATATGTGTATCACTCAGATTTGGTAAATACTTGCTACTTACATACGTATATCTCAAATCTGGTAAACAACTGATAAATCCTTGATAGTGACATTAGGACAACTAGGACATTTAGTGATAACTAAAACTTTGATTGATGGTTTCCTTTCATCATAAGCTTCATCACTGATCACCAAACAAAACTAAGATGTAACTTATAAATGCCTTTTGTCAGAACCACAAAAATCCACTGGAGGAGCCACCCATGAGTCTGCTCCTGGTAACCTATTCCTGGATAAAGACTTGGACAGACTCCCACATTTACTACATACACATTCCTTAATACACTTGGAAACTTGAGTATTCCATGTTCTTTGGAGATTAGTCAGGGATACACAAAGCCTTTGGCTGATTATAAAAGGAACCGTGTCATAAGTATCCATGTAAAATGTGCTTCTTGGGACCTTAAGGAATCAGATTGATGGATTTTGTTTTTGTTTTTCCTAGAGGAGTTGATATTTTTAGTATTGAATAGTCAATAAAGTTTGATTGCATATATTGATGAATCTAAGTCTTTTTTAGTGTACCATCAGCTCAAAAAGAAAGAAAAAACACATGCAATGGCAAATTACTTTTTTTGTGTATACTGTGTTACAACTCCTAAATACTTTTAGATGTACTTTAGCTCAGAATTCCTAAACTCAAGGGACCTACCAGGCACAGGTTTTCTGGTAGCAAGGGTTATAGGTAATCACACCTAGCTAAAAAAAAGGCATTTAAATAAAGAACATAATAAAAGTATTTACAATAGACATTTTCTCCATTAACCTACAACACAGTCTTCCATATCTATATCTACCTATCTATATATGTTCAAGAGGATCATATATGAAAGACAAACATAAAAAAATACTCTGGTCATACATGTGAAGGAACAACTTATATCTCTAATATACAGGAGTGGAAATGTCTTCTTGTGATATCATTGTATTGCTCCATTAGTTTCAATTGGTCTCAGTGACTCCTAGAGGGTCTCAGCTGAATGTTGATTTTCTGGGAAGTAAAATGAAGACGGGAAAAAATATATTAATCACCTTCTAAAACTCTAAAATGAAACCTCCCAGGAAATTTATAGGTAAATTCCAGAACTCCTAGAGTGAAAGAAAAAAAAATCCTGTTAGTGGTGATAAAGAGTTCAAGTGCCAAGAAATCATAGTCAGGATGATACAAGACTTTGTGTCTATTAAAAAAGAGAAAGCATTGGATGCTATTCTTCCAAAAATCAAAATTTAAAGATTTACAACTAAGGGCAATATATCCTGCAAGATGAATATATCCTGTAAGGAAAGGATTAAAACTTTCTCAGAATAGAGGACTTTCAAACATTCCTGTTTTTTTTTTGTTTTGTCTTTTTGTTTTGTTTTGTACATAGCCACATAGTAAATATAGGGGAAAAGAGACAAGAGAAAACTATTTGATTAATTGGAAGGAGATAAACAATTTTGAAGTGCTTGCATTTTGATAAGGGATAAAGAAATCTTCAGAATCCTAATGATGGGTGAAAGAGAGAGGACAAACAGGAGGTAAAATAGGATGGTGGAAAATACACAGGTAATAATCATGATGATGATGTGTGATGTGAATGAAATGAACTCTCGCAGGTAGCAAAATAGCAATAAATTGTTTACAAGAAAGACACTTGACACGGCAACAACAAGATTATACAATGATCAATTTTGATGGACATAGCTCTTTCCAATAATGATCAGATCAGTTCCAATAATCATGTGATGAAGAGAGCCATCTACACCCATAGAGAGGACTGTGGGAACTGAGTGTGGACCACAATATAGTGTTTTCACTCTGTTGTCGTTTGCTTGCGTTTTGCTTTCTCTCATTTTTTTTTTACCTTTTTGATCCAATTTTTCTTTCTGTATAAAAATGTATACAAATATTGGATTTAACATATATTTTAACATATTTAACATATATTGGATTATCTGCCATATAGGGTAGGGGGTGAGGGGAAAGAGAGAAAAATTTGGAACAAGTTTTTGCAAGGGTCAGTGTTGAAAAATTACTCATGCATATGTTTTGTAAATAAAAAGCTTTAATAAAAAAAAGACACTTGAAGCAGAGAAACACACACAGAGATTAAAGATAAGGGGCTGGAGCAGAATCTATTATGCTTCACCTAGAATTAAAAAAAAAAAAAACAAAGATAAGCAGGGATGGCAATCCTGATCTCAGATAAAGTAAAAGCAAAAGTATATCTAATTAAAAGAGATAAGTAAGGAAACTACATCTTGATAAAAGGTACCATAGACAATGAAGCAATATCAATACTAAACATATATGCCCCAAGTGGTATACAGCATCCAAATTTTTTTTTTTTTTTTTTGCTTTTTTGCTGAGGCAATTGGGGTTAAGTGACTTGCCCAGGGTCACACAGCTAGGAAGTGTCTGAGACCAGATTTGAACTCAGGTCCTCCTGACTTCAGGGCTGGTGCTCTATAGCATCCAAATTTTTAAAGAAGTTAAGTGAGTTAAAGGAAGAAATAGGCAACAACTGTATTAATGGGGGATCTCAACAGTCCCCTCTAAGAATTTGATTAATCCAACCAAAAAATAAACAAGAAAAAACTAAAGAAATAAATAGAATACTTAAAAAAGTCAGAAATGACAGATCTTTGGGGAAGAATGAATGGGAACAGAAAGGAATACACATTTTGGTCAGTAGCACATGACACCTACCAAAAATTGACCATGGCATAAATTGACCAGGTATATAAACCTAAAAATCAAATGTAGAAAGGTAGAAATATTAAATGTTTTCTTTCTGAATCATAATGCAACAAAATTACATTCAACAAAAGGCAGTGGAAAGATAGACTAAAAATTAATTGGAAATTAGTCTAATCCTAAAAAAAAAGTGGGTCAACAAACACATTATTTCAATTACATTATACTACTAACAAATCATCATTAAGGAGAATGATAACAATAAGACAACACACCATAATTTATGGGATGCAGCCAAAGGAGGAATTAAGGAAAATTTTATTTCTCCAAATTCTTACATTGACAAAATAAAAAAAAGAATAGATTAATGAATTGAAAAAGCAGCTAAAAAAATTAGGGAAAAAATAAATTTAAAATCCCCAATCAAACACCAAATTAGAAATCCTGAAAATCAAATATGAGATCATTAAAATTGAAAGTAAAAAAAACAATGAAATATTGAGCTAATACATAAATAAATATATGAACTGGTTTTATGACAGAGGAAAACAGTAAGCGAAATAAGGAATTGGTTAATTTTGTTTTAAAAAATAAAGAAGAATCTTAATGATGTATGTCTAGAGTCAAAGAGAAAGTTAAATGAGACTCCCCCCCCCCCAAAAAAAAAAACAACTCAACAACTGGAAGTGGTAGTTCAGTTTTGCTTTGATGTTCTTAAAAGAAGAAATAAAAAGAAAGTCAAAGCAAAACAAATTATTCTTTAAAAGGCAGATTGTAAAAAATAAAGATCTAAAGGAACGAAAGTGTAAGAACTAGTGACTGGGAAAGATGGGAGGAGACATAGAGTAGAAGCAACTTGCTCCAAATACAGATCATTAGAATTCATCATGTTATTTTTCTCCTTCTTCTCTATAAATAGTAGGGAAAGGGACAAAAAGAAGAAAAAGTAAAAGTGTTTGAAGGGAACACACAATTAATAATCATATTAATAAATGTTAATGGAATAAATTTGCCTATAAAATAGGGCTTGGATTAGAACACAATCCACAACTGTTTTCTTTTCAAGAAATATTCTTTTACTATAAAGATTTATATAGAGTTAAAATAAGGATATGAAGTAGTATTTCTTATGCTTCAAGTGAATTAAAAATATAGGGATAGCAGTAATTATTTCAGATAAGAAAATAGACATGGTTACAAGAGAGAAAAAGGGAAATTACATTGCTTTTATAGGCATGATAGACAATGAAAAAGTATAAATATTTAATCTATATACACTAGGTGACATAGTATCTAGTATTTAAAGGAAAAAATTCATTGAATTGCAGGGGAGAAATATGAAGCTAAATCATAATATTTGAAGACCTCAATGATCCCTTTGAGATTTAGGAAAATCTAATCTAAAAATAAAAAAGTTAAAGATCAGACTAGAACTTTAGGAATATTCAATATGATAGACTTCTGGTGATGATGGAATGGAAATAAAAAATATGCATATTTCATAGCTGCTTATGACACCTTTCAAAAGAAAGTTTTCAGAAGCAAATGCAGAAAAATTAAACACATCATTTGATGACCATAGTGCAAAAAATCATACTCAATAAAAGGCTTTTGACAAAAGAAAACAAAATTTAAATGGAGCCTAAAGTACAAATAATAAACATGTTAGATAATTTGCATTAAAGAAAATAACAAGAAAGGATTCTGGGAAGACAATGGAATAAGATAGGAAATTCCAAGCACTCCAGATTTCCCCCACAAGCAAGACAAAATTGTGCCTCAGGATACACATAGAGCAGTTAAAAAGAAATAAGAATTGGGGCAAAATAGTAGTTCTCCTGGGACAATTGGAAAAGATCCAAAGAAAGATATTAGGCCTGAGGTTTGATCTGCATGAAGTATAAACACCTCCAGATTAGTTCCACTGAAGCAGCAAGTGGTGAACTCCAGGGTAAGCTGGGATGGAGGTAGCCTTGGTCCTAGATCCAGGAACTTTCACTTCCCAGAAAGTGTGGAAAATTGGGTATCTAAGTCAGGAAAGAGTGAAAAAACCTCTGCTTATAAGGAATGCCGGGCCCAACTGAACTTCCATCAAGATTTATCCTGGGGCAAGAAGGAACCAGAATACACCCAGTGAATATAGAAGTGGTGGACCACAGATGCTGCTGGCTGTGAGCACTTACAGAAAGGTGGAGTTTCTAGTTTTGGATTCTAGGCCAGGTCTATAAATGACCTGAGGCCAAAGGCACCATCCCCCTCATCACTAGAGGTAATTATAGTAATAAGCTCTTTTTAAAAAATGAGTAGACAAAGGAAAAAGAACCCAACCATAAAGGATTACTATGGGAATAGGGAGGACTGGGGTTTATCTTCAAAGGAGGATATTGAAGTTTTTTTTAAAAAGCCACTTCTATCCCAAAGAGTAATTTTAAATGATCATCTGCTCAAAATTCATAGGACTCAAAAAGATTTTTAAAATAAAATAACAGAGGGGCAGCTAGGTGGCGCAGTGGATAGAGCACCAGTCCTGAAGTCAGGAAGACCTGAGTTCAAATTTGGTCTCAGACACTTAACATTTCCTAGCTGTGTGACCCTGGGCAAGTCACTTAACCTCAATTGCCTCAGCAAAAAGCAAAAAAATAAAATAAAATAAAATAAAATAAAATAAAATAACAGAGACTGAGGAAAACTTTTTAAAAAAGTAAAAACAATCCAAGAAAAACAAGATTATGAAAAGAAAGTTAATCAACTAAAAAAGGAGATCTAGAAACTTCCTTAAGGAAGAGAATGATTCCTTGAAAACCAGAATTAGGAAAGGGGAAGTCAGTGAATTTATAAGAGACCAAGAAATAATAAAACAAAATATAAATAATGAAAGAATTGAAGAGACTGTGAGGAGACATCTTATAAGAAAAAAAATAGATCCAGAGAACAGATCAAGAAGAGAAAACATAGGAATAATTGAACTACCTGAAAACCATGATAAACAAAAAGAATCTTGATACAATAATACAAGAAATAATTAAAGAAAATTGTCCTTATGTATTAGGACAAAAGAGGAAAGTAGAAATAGAAAAAAATTCACTGATCACCACCAAAAAAACTTATAGAGATAACATTATTAAATCCCCCAAACCTCAGATCAAGGAGAAAGTTTTATGAACAATAAGAAAAAAAATTCAAATATGGTGGTCACAATTAAAATCATACAAGGCCTAGCAGCAGCTAGATTAAAAGATTGTAGGTCTTGGAACACTATATATCAAAAATCAAAAGAACTAGAGTTGTGGCTGAAAAATATATCTAGCAAAATTAAGAATAATCCTGAAAGAAAAAAAAAGACATTCAATGAATTGCTTTCAGATTTTTTTTGCCAAAAAAAAAAACAAACAAAAAATAAAAACAAACACACACCTGAACTTAAAAGAAAATTCAACATATAAGATCCAAGAGGAATAGAAGTGAAACATTAAAGACTAATTTTAAAGGAATCAGTAAGGACAAATTACAAAGGACACAGTATAAAACAAATGTGAAAATATAAATTATATATTTAAGATTTTCCTTAGTAATTGGGTAGTTTACAAGAAGATTGAGGACAGAGATGATTATGATTGTAAAAAGCAAAACTGTTAGGAAAAAGGTAAAAAAAAAAGTACTTACATGAATGAGGTATGAGAGCAAGAAATAATGCAAAAGAATTAGATGGGGGCCAGGAGGGCTGGTAGTTCTGTAATCCTACTTACATTAGAAATAGGTTAAAAAGGGAACAATACATATAGATCTAGAAGGGTATAAGTCTTTTAAATTTATAAAGAAATAAGAGGGGAAAGGGAATAGCAAAAGGAGAGGTAATAGGAAGATGTTTAAATTAATAGGGGATTAGAGTAAGAAGAGTCAGGAGGAATAGGAAATAAGAGAAAAACACAAATATAATAACAATGATCAGAAGTAAAACTTATTTTAAAAAGCAGGGCAAGTAATCATTGATGTCAAAGTTAAAACTAAAATAGAGTAAGTAAAAAAAAAAGAAACTAGGGAAATTACACTATATGCCAGCCATATTAATCAATATTTTTAAACTATTTAAAATAACTAAACATTATAAGATGAGAATATTACTGTGGTATAAAAAATGATAAATTGATAGATTTAGAAAAATATGGAAAGAACTGGGACTTACTTATCAAGGATGATGTCAACCACCTTCAGAGAAACAGAGAATAAAAAAATAAAGTGTAGCCAAGATGTATATACATGTATGTGTGCACACACATATATATAATTATAAATATCTATGCATGTTTATGTATATATATGTGTGTATGTTTATATATGCACATATATATGTTTAATTGTAGCCTTCTTGGGGAAAGTGGAGGAGAGGAAAGGGGGGAAAAGAATAAAGTAAAAAGTTCATAGCAGAGGAGAACAAAAGAAAACCTACAAGGAAGCAAAGAAGAGGTGGACAACTCTGAACACAACGTACATTATTTATTAAACAAAGTTTTCTTGAAATGGAAATTTATTGTCTCATATTTTAAATTCTCTCTTATGTTCTGCTGTTCACATGGCATTTTTTTCATTTTCCTATTTTTTCTCTTTTGAAATAAATTAAAAAATTAAAGAAAATAACAGAAATGAGACAATATACATAGGTTTTTGGGATACAGAAAAAGCAGTTCTGAGAGCACAATATATATCACTAAACACTTTCATCAACAAGAGAAAAAGAAAAGATCAATGAATTGATTACACAATTTACAAAATTAGAAATGTAACAAATAAAATGACAACTAGACACAAAAATAGAAATCCTTAAAATCAAAAAAAGATAAACACAATTGAAAGCACAACATACATAAAACTGATTGAACTGAGACCTTAAAAACAATTAAAACTATTAGATAATTTTTTAGTTTATTTTTAATTCACATTGTTTCATGAATTATGTTGGGAGAGAAAAATCAGAGCAAAAAGGAAAAACCAGGGAGAGATAGAAAGAAAGAAAGAAAGAAAGAAAGAAAGAAAGAAAGAAAGAAAGAAAGAAAGAAAAAGCATGTGTTGATTTACATTCAGGCTTTTTAGTTCTTTTTCTGGATGCAGATGGCATTTTCTGTCCAAAGTCTATTAGGATTGCACTGGATCACTGAATGACTGAGAAGAACCAAGCCTTTCATAGTTGATCATTGCACATTCTTGCTGTTAATACGTACAATGTATTCCTGATTCTGCTTGTTTAGTTCAGCGTCAGTTCATGTGAATCTTTCCTGGCCTTTTTATAATCAGCTTGTTCATCATTTTTTATAGAACAATAATATTCTATTACCTTCATGTACCACAACTTGTTCAGCCTTTCCCCAGGTGATGGACATTCACTCTTTTTCCATTTTTTTGCTACCACAAAAAGTGTTAGCATTTTTTTTAAAGCACAGAACCAAACTGCCAGTATCAAAAATGTAAAAAAAAATTCACAATAAATGAGGAGGAAATATTTTTATTTTTATTTTTTTTATAAACTTTATTTTCAAAGCATATGCATGGATAATTTGACAACATTGACCCTTGCATAGCCTTGTGCTATGCAAGATTTCCCCTTCTTCTCACTACCTCCTCTCCTAGATGGCAAGCAATCGAATATATGCTATACATGTTAAAATATGTTAAATCCAATATGTATAAGCATATTTATACAATTCTCTTTTTTTGAGCTGTTTTTTTAATTAAAGCTTTTTATTTGTATAACATATGTATGGGTAGTTCCCCAGCATTGAACTTTACAAAGCTTTCCATTACAAATTTTACCCCCAGTTCCCTCCCCTCCCCAAGATGGCAGGAAATCATGTTAATTATGCTAAAATACTTGACAAGTTATGCAAGAAAAATCCTATCTACAAGAAAAAAAAACAAAATTAGAGAAAGGCAACACAATGCAAGCAAATATCAATAGAGAGCATGAAAATATTACGTTGTGGTCCATATTTCATATCCCTCTCTCTGGGTGTATATGGTTTTCTTCAGTGAACAATTGGAACTGGTTTGAGACAATTCTTTGTTGCAGAGAGCCATGTCCATCAGAATTGATCATCATGTAATACTGTTGTTGCTGTGTATGATGATCTCCTGGTTCTGCTCCTTTCACTCAGCATCAGTTCATGCAAGTCTCTCCAGGCCTCTCTGAAATCGTCCTGCTGATCGTTTCTTACAGAGCAATAATATTCCATAACATTCATATACCATAATTTATTCAGCCACTCTCCAATTGATGGGCATCCCTTCAGTTTCCAGTTTCTAGCCACTACAAAAAGGGCTGCCACAAACATTTTTGCACACGTGAGTCCCTTTCCCTCTTCTAAGATCTCTTTGGGATATAGGCCCAGTAGAAACATGGCTGGGTCAAAGGGTATGCACAGTTTGACAGCTTTTTGGGCATAGCTCCAAATTGCTCTCCAGAATGGCTGGATCCGTTCACAGTTCCACCAACAATGTATTAGTGTCCCAGTTTTCCCACATCCCCTCCAACATTCATCTTTATATTTTCCTGTCATTTTAGCCAATCTGACAGGGGTGTAGTGGTACCTCAGAGTTGTCTTAATTTGCATTTCTCTGATCAAGAGTGATTTGGAGCAACTTTTCATATGACTAGAGATGGTTTTATTTTCATCATCTGAAAATTGTCTATTCATATCCCTTGACCACTTATCTATTGAAGAGTGGCTTGAATTCTTATATATATGAGACAATTCTCTATATATTTTAGAAATGAGGCCTTTATCAGAACCATTAAATGTAAAGATGATTTCCCAATTTGATGCTTCCCTCCTAATCTTGTCTGCATTAGTTTTATTTGTACAGAAACTTTTAACTTAATATAATCAAAATTATCTATCTGGTGTTCAATTAGGAGTTCCAGATCTTCTTTGGACATAAATTTATTCCATCTCCACAGGTCTGAGAGATAAACTATATTACGTTCCTCTAACTTGCTTACAAAGTCCCTCTTTATATCTAGATCATGAACCCATTTAGATCTTACCTTGGTATGTGGTGTTAGGTATGGGTCAAGCCCTAATTTCTTCCACACTAGTTTCCAATTTTCCCAGCAGTTTTTGCCAAATAGTGAGTATTTATCTCAAAAGCTGGGGTCTTTGGGTTTATCGAACACTAGATTGTTAAGGTTATTGCCTAGATTGTCCTGATAACCTATCCCATGCCACTGATCAACTGCTCTATTTCTTAGCCAGTACCAGTTTTGATGACCGCTGCTTTATATAGTTTTAGATCTGGTACAGCAAGGCCACCTTCATCTGCCTTTTTTTTTCATTAATCCCCTTGAAATCCTTGACCTTTTGTTCTTCCAAATGAACTTTGCTACTATTTTTTCTAGATCTGTAAAATAATTTCTTGGGAGTTTGATTGCTATGGCATTAAATAAGTAGGTTAGTTTGGGTAGTATTGCCATTTTTATTATATTCGCTCTGCCTACCCATGAGCACTTAATATTTTTCCAATTGATTAGGTCTGATTTTATTTGTGTGGAAAGTGTTTTGTAGTTTAGTTCATATAGTTTCTGACTTTTCCTTGGCAGATAGATTCCCAAATATTTTATCCTATCATCTGCTATTTGGAATGGAATTTCTTTTTGTATTTCTTGCTGCTGAACTTTGTTGGTAAGACATAAAAATGCTGATGATTTATGTGGATTAATTTTGAATCCTGGACTTCCTTCCGAGGGTGGAGCCATGGTGGCGGAGATCAGACAGGAGTCTCTGTAACCTCCTCTAACCTCCCCTCAAACCAACAACATATGAAGCCTCTAGACTGATTCTGAAGCAAAAAAATCCACAATATCTGGAGAACAACACGATTCTAGAAGAAGATACTCTGGAAGAACCTCAAAACAGGTCTGTTTTAATTGGGCAGGGGGGTGGTCTACTGAACCCAGACTGCAGTGCAGGGAGACCGGGGCAGGGAGCTGGAGCAGGGAGCTGGAACAGGAGTCGGAACAGGAGTGGGAGCATTGTGCTTTTCACACACCTGGGAGTCTTCTGCGGGCCTCTTGGAACAATTTGTCCTGATTGTGGGCAGGTGGTTTGGAGGGTCTGCCTTTTGAGGGGCATAGATTGTGAACCACTGAACCCCTGATGAGCATCGGACCTAGCTGGCATTACACAGCACCTTAAAGCAATCAATCAAACAACAGGACTGATAAGCACCAGAAATAATTCAATCAGCAAAGCTGCCCAGTACCTGAAATAATTCAATCAGAAGAACTGCCCCAAGGTGAACTAAAGCAGAACTGCCCAGCCCCTGATATAATTCAATCAGCAGAACTGACCAGTTCCTGAAATAACTCAATCAGCAGAACTGCCCCAGGGCAAATTAAAGCAGCTGTCCCACCTTTGCCCTAAACAGACCTCACACCTTTAAAAAAAAAATGAATAAAAAACCAAAAAGAGCTCTCACCATAGAAAACTTTTATGGAGAAATGGAAGAACAGACCTCAAATCCTGAGGCCCCTAAAGGTAAAGCAACTCCAGAAAAAGCCCCAAAGAGAGACATAAATTGGTCTCCATGTCACAAGGCTTTCTTTGAAGATTGCATAAAAAATCTTAAAAGAGAGTTAGAAGAAACATGGGGAAACGAAATGAGATCACTGCAAAATAAAACAGAAAAAATGGAAAAAGAATGCAATGAACAAAAAAATGTAATTGGTCAATTGCAAAAGGAACTAAAAACAGTAACTGAAGAAAATAAGACACTAAAAATTAGAATCGAACAATTGGAAATTAATGACTCATCAAGACTTCAAGAATCAGTCCAACAAAAACAAAAAAAATGAAAAGATAGAGAAAAACATGAAATATCTCCTAGGAAAAACAACTGACCTGGAAAATAGATCTAGGAGAGACAATCTAAGGATTATAGGGCTTCCTGAAAGCCATGATGAAAAAAAGAACCTGGACACTATCTTCCAGGAAATCATAAAAGAAAACTGCCCTG